>CM070551.1:77172169-77434496 GCA_036346405.1 Phyllostachys edulis | reverse complement strand
TATGAACTAATTATCAATTCAATTTCAGCATAGGACTATTTACATCATTACATCACGAGCAAGGGACTATTAATATGAACTAATTATCAATTCAATTTCAGCATAAGACTATTAACATCATTGAGCGGTTCATCGCAAGAGAACAAGACCAAGGGTGTCCAAACCCACCACACCAAGAGTAGCCCTCGGCATCCATCGCAGAGCACTAGCTAGCCATTTTCATCACAGAGCAAGGAGGGTAGAGAGCAGAGAGGACCTTAGTACAACAAGAACCACGGTGGCGACCCCACCACCAAAGACAACCCTCATCCATTTCCTTTACCTTGCATAAATCACACAAACATCGAGACACAACTTAAGGCTCATGCATAAAAATCAAACTCAACAAAAGACATTAAGCTAACAGATCTAGAGGAGAATAGAGGAGGATGGGGAAAGCAAAGTCGGCCAGACCTAGCGGGCAAAAGGGTCGGGCGGCGACGGCAACGCAGGTCGGCGTCGAGGTGGGGAGGAACGGAGTTAGAGGCGGCGCAAACCCTAGCGGCCGAGCTGGGAGTGACAAGAGTTTGGGCGTCATCTGTGGTTAGCATTGCTGGTGACGCTGCAAAAGACACTCTTATCGCATTTGAGTGTCTTTTGCAAGGTCACCAGATACCTAACCGTCGGCAACAGGAAGAATGGCGGCGTCGGCTGACGAGGAGGAACGGACGAGAGTAAGGCAGCTGGGGAGTGACGAGTTAGGCGCAAACCCTAGCGGCAAGCTATGCTAGCTCCTACTTATAAAGACTTATCGAGACGGTTCTATTATGGAACCGTCGGTGATATCATCACGAGCAGTTCCATAATGGAACCGCGTGATATATAGAAGACATATCACGCGGTTCCATTATGGAACCGTCCGTGAAATGTTTTTTCTCAAGTATATACACTTACATGACATGTGAAGAAATTACATGTTTATATTAAAAAGCGAAACCTATATTAAACAAGGTTTTTCTAGTGGCGAAGGTAGGTCGCTATCTCCATCTGCAATACTTCATAGGCGGCGGTGTCGGCATCGGACGGTTCCTGATCAGCGAACGAAGCCTGAAATGCGTCCACCCGGCCCGTTGACGCGCTCGTTCTGATATAATTAATATTAATTGTAACTTCACCTCCAAACTAGATTTTGTTTTTCCACAAAACCGTCTCTGATATATATATATATATAGAGAGAGAGAGAGCAATAATTCAACATATAATTAAATATAGTAACTTCACCTCCAAACTTTTTTTTCATTTTGGAATTTTCATATATATGGCCAAACAAATATGGCGATTAAACCTAAAAAGATTTAAAAAAGTAAAAACCTATAAATAAAACAAAGTTTTTCTAGTGGCGGAGGTAGGCTGCTATCTCCGTCTTCAATACTTCATAGGCGACGGCGTTGGCATTGGACGGTTCCTGATCATCAGCGAATGAAGCTCGAATCGTCCACTCACGACGCCGCTGCTCAAGTGTCTCCCTCAAGACCCTCGATCGTTGAACCAAGAAGAATTGAGCCCATAGGCTCTCTTCCCTTGCTTGAGGGGTATCGGCCTGGTTGTATCGGTCGCCTGCCGCCTCAATTTCACAGTCCAAGTGACGGCAAGCCTCCTGGAGACGTGCAACGTCGTTTTGGAGGACTACGCCGATGACGCCAGAATGCGCCGAAGTGGGAGATCACCCTAAGACACGGGCGGAGGAGGATGTCAAGACGGCGGAAGGTGGCGCCACCGCCTCCGCAAATTCTCCGCCGGCAGGGAGTGAAGACACTTGTTGATCAAGCAGTGTTCTTCCGCAAAGACGGTTCAACCTACACCGAGAGAGGTGCTCAGCAGTGGAGGCCAGAAGGCCATCGGTCTGCGGCGAGGGAAGAGGCAGCCATTTCTATTTTTTAATTTTATAAGTATGTGGGGATGATCATCTTGGATGGCGGATGATCCTTTTTATATCAAACAAGGAATAAATTCGGAGCGTGAGATGAAGAGACGCATCGGGGAGCCGGAGCGGATTGGCGATTTAACACGCGCGCGATCGGCGATGAAGAGACGATCGGGAGCCGGGCGATGGCGACGGCCGTGGAGCAGTGGCGATATTATCACGCATGCGGTTATTGTTAAGAACCGCTCAGGATACTAATTAATATCACGAGCGGTTCTTGTTCGTAATCGCTCAGCGATACTCCTGACGTTATGTTTAAAAACCGTCTGTGATAATCCTAGGCTTAGTAGTAGAGAATGAACATTTACCTACAGAATATGCATCTATAGGATTACTAGCGACATTTTAACACAAAGTAGCATGCATACATATAAGTGAAACAAAGTATTAGCTTTAAAGTAATGGGACAATAAATAGATATGATCAAACTGCTTGCCTTGCTGATCTTGCTCAATATATTGCTGAGGATCACTCACGGGATCAACCCACTCGTCGGCACCTATCGAAAGAGCGAAAAGAAACGATAAGAACGACGAAAACCACAAAGATAGCACAGCAAACAAACTCCAAATGCCTTGAAATTTCTACAGAAGCAAGAGGATGATTTTTAGGGACTTTATCAACAAGAACCAATGGAATTGGATTCCCAATGCAAAAGATATGAGCAAAACAAATCTGCTCAGCCCTAAAAATACCAAACTGCCACTAAACCCTAATTTAATTATGAGGCAACATTTTCTAGAAGGGTGGTGCAGCTGAGATTTTTACTGTAAAACCAGCACCTCATGAGATGAATAACACAATTGAGTTCACCTCATTTGGAGCTATTATGCATTTTCTATAATTTTTCAAAAACAAGAACTTGAACAAAAATTAAAATGCACAAGAATGTTTTCTGAAAATAGTGACATGCCTAAATCCTATTCTAACCTTTAGAGCATTAATAGAGGAAACCAACAAAGTTGGATTCACTCAAAAATAATCTACAGATCATTACTTATGCATTTTACAAGTTAAATGAATTTTTAATGAGACAATTAAAGTTAGGTTTGAAATATATTTGCAAAACCATGTTCTGGAGCTGAACTGGGCTCACAATCATTTTTAGATTGGAGTCCAGGTCAAAACAGATCTAACACAATTTGAATCACCCTAATTGGATTTAAATTGAATTAGTTATGAAATTTTAAAGTTCATACCTTTTTCAGTTTACATATAAAGAGTTCACTGGAATTTCTAAAAACCATAAAGACATGGGAGGACGTGAGCCACAGATCTCAGATCTAACGGCTCAGATCTCCCAGGAGTTAACGCACACGCGCTGCTAGGAGGTCCAACGCGCGAGCAGAGGGGAGGTCGTGGCCGTTGATGGCGCATCCAACGGGCCACAAGACCGGAGGGAGGTCCGGGACGGACCAGATCTAATGAGGGAGGTCCTCAACGGCTGCGATCATCACAGGGAGGACAAAAGCGGCTCAGATCAACGCGGGGAGGTCCAATCGCGGAGGTCTTAACGTCACAGACCTCCAGGGAGGTCTGGACGGTCACGATTGCGCAAGGGGAGGTCTTGGACGTGCCAGATTTCCTCAGAGGAGGTCTGGGCGCCCTGACCAGCGCTTCTTTGCAAGCAAGACGCCGCTTCCAGACAGGAGTAAATGCGCCGCAGACACAAGGAGGTCTGCGCGAGAGGTCTTAAATGCGCGCCTGTATGGGATTAAAGGCGAGAAAGACACGCCAATGATTAGCGAGATTTGAGCAATGATTAGCGATTTAACGCGCGGATCTTTGTCCTAAAACGACAACAACACCGCTTTGTTTTGTCCGATAAAGATCCCAGCTCAAGGACGTGGTCATTGCCGGGCGACATGCACTCGCCGTGACAACTATGACATCACCGTGTAGCGCAATAGTGTTGCACACACCATGGGCTCACTCGACGGCGGCGACGGTTTTGAACACCGCGAGCCGAGAGGACAAAGATGACCCTTACGGCCAAAAGACAAATATGAAAATATAAAGCTCCGCAACTTCATACATGCAGGTGCCCAGCTCTAAGGACTAACAGGAGGTTACCCGGAGGTCCAGAGGAGCCGAGGAGGTCGAGGAAGGAAGGACCAAGCTCGGGAAGAAAGGTGCTCCACTACCAAAGCTCCAACTTCAAGATCCACTTTGGCCACCTCTGAAAAATGCCCAAACAAATTAAGTTAGGGTTAACTTCCAAGAGGTTTTGGGAGCACAAAGTGAGCAAAGGTTGAAAAGGGAGCCACTGAACTCTTGTGCCACTGAGAAGCTCCAAGGACTTCAACAATGGCAGCCACCAGAGAGGAGGTTAGTGAGGTAGGAGCTCACCAAGCAATCGCATGGCAAGCTCCAAGTGTGTAAAAGAAGCCAAAGGGGAGCTCGAGGAACCTTATACCAATGGCACAGAGGTCTCAAGACTATGGGTTAAGCTCATGGTGAGCTTAGCCCATGGGGAGGTCCATGGGAGGTCCCTGACTTGGACACGATGGATGGGACAGAGTAGGATAGGACAGGCGTGGCCTAGGGGCTAGAAAGGGTCGACACGCATTTAATGCTTGCAGGGCAGAGCCGTTGGATGTGACAAGGCTCTGACTTTGCCCACTGCCATGGCTCGGGCACGAGAGCCCAAGCTAGGAGAAGAACAGGACCTCAAGCTCACCGCCGGATTATGAATGAGGAGGTCCTGGCCCTCGGATTTTAAGTTTGAACTGTTATGTTTTAAGTGATCGGGGAGGTCCCAGCCACACGATTTGGAAAGGGAGGTCGTGGCCCTACTATCTCCATAATGCTTGACGCGCACGTGGAAAAGGGACAGGAGGTCCAAGGCGTTGGATCTCAATCCAACGGTGCGGACCTCCTGGGAGGACTTAACCGCACACGACCTAAGTAAAATGAGGAGGAGGTCATGGCCTTGGGATTTAAATCCAAGGGCCTAGACCTCGCGTGGGTGGGGAGGTCTGGTGCGCACAGAGCACAGGGAGGTCGTGGGCTGTTGGATTTGATCCAACGGCTATGACCTCGGTTTGGTGGGAGGTTTGCTTATTTTAACAGTGAGGGGAGGTCATGGCCATGGATTTTTGATCCAAGGGCCATGACCTCAACAAGGTGGGGAGGACCTCGCAGAGAAGGTTTGCAGAGGAGGTCGTGGCCTTTGGATTGAATCCAACGGCTACGACCTCAAGTGAGTACAAAATGGAGGTCAAGGTGGTTTGAGTGCGCGGGGAGGTCAGGGCCATGGATTTTTGATCCAACGGCACAGGACCTCGATGGGTGGAGGACTTGGGTGCTTGCCAACGAAGGGGAGGTCAGGGCCGTGAGATTTGATCCAACGGCTAAGACCTGATGAGGTGGGGAGGTCTGGGCGGTATTGACCGTGGGGGAGGTCGTGGCGGTTGGATGTTAATCCAACTCTACGACCTAATCAAGGTGGAGAGGAGGTCTGACGCTAAGGGAGGTAGTTGGGTTGGACCAGCTTTGCAAAGCGTTCAAACCAAGGAACAAAGGTATGTTTTAAATTCAATTTTAACAGCTGAGACTTTGCAGATTATTTGGGATAGCAAATCAACTCCAAAATTTATGAAATTTTAGCTGGAGCTTGCTGACATTACGATTAACCTTACATAAAATTTCCAGAGGTTATTATGCCTTACATTTTTCTCAGGAAATTCTAAAAGGCTGTTCAAAGGATTGTTTTAACTCCAAAAATTATCAACCAAGTTTCATAACTTATGATATTTTTCAGAGAGGTCCCACAACATCTCTAGGACCAAGGGAAGTTATTTCCAAAAGGTTGGCACAAGAGTTGTGACAAAAAGGAAAATGAATTTGACTTTAGGTCACAAGAGCTTTATGTTTTTGGATTACACAACCCTTGGACAAGAATTACATGAGAGTTTAGGGTCTTCAAGATGTGAGAAAGTTTTAATTTCTACATATTTAATTACATTAGAACAAACCCTGATTAAACAATTGGGATGTTACAAAATCTCCCCCCCCCCTTACAGAAATGTCGTCCCGAGATTTTCGCTTACTCTTAAAAGAAAGAAGGGTAGTCCGCACGCAGACGATCTTCCCTTTCCCAAGTAGCCTCATCCTCGGAATGGTTCGACCAACGAACTTTAAGGAACTTGATGGAACGATTCCTAGTTCTTCGCTCGACCTCTTCGAGTATGCGAACAAGGTGCTCTCGAGCAGGTCGATCTGGTTGACATCGAGAGTTTCCAATGGAGCTTCCTCGCTGGAACACGAGGCACTTCTTCAATCGGGACACATGGAACACATCATGTACCCCTCAAGCGCAAAGCAGTAACTCCAACTCGTAGGGCAATAACTCCTTTCTTCTCGAGCATGCGGTAGGGACCCACATATCGAGGAGCTAACTTGCCCTTGACGCCAAAACGTTGATGGCCCTTCAAAGGAGAGACTTTGAGATAAACAAAGTCATTAGGCGCAAAACTCAACTCCCGACGCCGGTGATCCGCATAGCTCTTTTGCTCGGATTGAGCTGTGCGAAGACGCTCACGAATAAGCTGAACTTGACTCTCGGCCTCATTGATCGAGTCCGACCAAAGAAAAGTCTCTCGCCGGTCTTAGACCAATACAACGGGGTTCTACACTTTCTCCCGTATAAGGCCTCGAATGGTGCCATGCCGAGATCGGCCGAAAGTCGTTGTTGTAAGAAAACTTCGGCGAATGGCAAGCATTTCTCCCAATGCTTCCAATAGGAAAGAACACAAGCACGGCATGTCTTCCAAAACTTGGTTGACCCTCTCGGTTTGACCATCGGGCCGGATGATATGCCTTGAAATGAAAGCAAGACGAGTTCCCATAGCCTCTTGCAGACTATGCCAAAAACGAGATATGAAAAGAGATCCACGATCCGACACAATCGTCTTGCACACCGCAAGCTCACGATGCGGGCAATGTAGAGCTCTGCCAAAAGACCTACCCGAAGGTTAGTCTTGATAGGAAGGAAATGTGCCACCTTAGTCAATCGATCGATGACGACCCAAATGGCATCATTCTTCTTGAGGGACGGGTAGACCGTGATGAAATCCATTCCGATCGAATCCCACTTCCACTCAAGAACCGCAAAGGTCAAGGCAGTCCAATGGACGCCGATGTTCGCCTTCACACGACAACACACGCCACACTCTAGAACGAACTCGCAATCTCCCTCTTCATTCGGGTCCACCAAAATCCCCGACGGAGATCTTGATACATCTTTGTGGCCCCGGATGAATGGACAAAGGCGAATCATGGGCTTCATGGAGGATCAAATTCCGCAACTCCATGTCCTTTGGAACCATTAAGTTGTCCGAACCTCACAACGCCATGCTCATCCTCAAAGAAGCACTTGGCTATTCCGTTCTTGACATTTTCCTTGATTTTGTTCACTCCAGGGTCCGATTGCTGAGCGGCCTTGATACGATCCACCAAGGTTGGCTGCACAACCAAGGTAGCGAGGGACCCATGCTCAACCAAACCCAAGTTGAGGCGCTGAAACTCCTCAATAAGAGTGGGTTGAAGCTCCTTGAGTGACAAGGCATTACAATGCGCTTTACGACTAAGCGCATCGGCAACGACATTAGCCTTGCCCGGATGGTAGTGAATACCCACATCATAGTCTTTGATCAATTCCAACCATCTCCTTTGCCTGAGGTTCAGATCTGGCTGGGTGAACAAATACTTCAAGCTTTTGTGATCCGAATACACTTCACAACGATTACCGATTAAGTAATGTCGCCAAATCTTAAGCGCATGAATCACAGCAGCTAACTCCAAGTCATGGGTAGGATAGTTGAGTTCATGAGGTCTCAATTGCCTTGATGCATAGGCCATTACCTTGCCTTCCTGCATAAGGCCACTACGGTGCGGACCTCCTGGGAGGACTTAACCGCACACGACCTAAGTAAAATGAGGAGGAGGTCATGGCCTTGGGATTTAAATCCAAGGGCCTTGACCTCGCGTGGGTGGGGAGGTCTGGTGCGCACAGAGCACAGGGAGGTCATGGGCTGTTGGATTTGATCCAACAGCTACGACCTCGGTTTGGTGGGAGGTTTGCTTATTTTAACAAAGGAGGGAGGTCATGGCCATGGATTTTGATCCAAGGAGATTACCTCAACAAGGTGGGGAGGACCTCGCAGAGAAGGTTTGTAGAGGAGGTCGTGGCCTTTGGATTGAATCCAACGGCTACGACCTCAAGTGAGTACAAAATGGAGGTCAAGGTGGTTTGAGGCGCGGGGAGGTCGTGGCCATGGATTTTGATCCAACAAAGACAGACCTCGATGGGTGGAGGACTTGGGCGCTTACAACGAAGGGATGTCGGGCGTGAGATTTGATCCAACGGCTAAGACCTCGATGAGGCGGGAGGTCAGGCCGATTGATCGTGGGGAGGTCGTGGCGGTTGGATGTTAATCCAACGGCTACGACCTGATCAAGGTGGAGAGGAGGTCTGACGCGCTAAGGGAGGCGGTTGGGTTGGACCAGCTTTGCAAAGCGGTTCAGCCCAAGGAACAGTGTATGTTTTTAAATTCAATTTTAATAGCTGAGACTTTGCAGATTATTTGGGATAGCAAATCAACTCCAAAATTTATGAAATTTTAGCTGGAGCTTGCTGACATTACGATTAACCTTACGTAAAATTTCCAGAGGTTATTATGGCTTGCATTTTTCTCAGGAAATTCTAAAAGGCTGTTTAAAGGATTGTTTTAACTCCAAAAATTATCAACCAAGTTTCATAACTTATGATATTTTTCAGAGAGGTCCCACAACATCTCTAGGACCAAGGGAAGTTATTTCCAAAAGGTTGGCACAAGAGTTGTGACAAAAAGGAAAATGAATTTGACTTTAGGTCACAAGAGCTTTATGTTTTTGGATTACATAACCCTTGGACAAGAATTACATGAGAGTTTAGGGGTCTTCAAGATGTGAGAAAAAGTTTTAATTTCTACACATTTAATTACATTAGAACAAACCCTGATTAAACAATTGGGATGTTACAAGAATGGACAAGGGTAACCAACCGGGCAGTTCGGTGCGACTGGTTTGATCAAGCGGCGCGGGGGTCGGTGCAAGTGCCATGGTGGTTTCGGTGGGAGCCAGATGGGAGTGACTTGCTGACATGAAGAGAGCCGCAGGATCAACCTACATGTGGTGAAGCATGGATGTGTTTCACGCAGTTGGGACTCGGTCTTTGCAAAAAGATCGAGAAGGGGTATTTTGGTAATTTTACCAAATACCGCCTTGGTGACCTTTTGCCAAGTCATGACGCAAGATGGCGCAAGGTGAAGTGGATTAGGTCAAGAGATGAAGACGGTGCTTTAAAACGCGTGCGTATGTGACCCGTTTGTTTTGGGCCTTAACGGGAGCCCATTAGGGTTATTCTTCTAGAAGGTCTAAGCCTCCACTATAAATAGAGGAGGGAGGTGGCTGCACCCCCTCAACCCTTTCATTGTGATTGAAACCCTAGTTTTCTTAGGGAGAGGATTAGTGGAGGTTAGGGTTCTAGAGAGTTGGATTGGATTTCGTGCTCATGTATTGAGTCTTTGTCCTCCTTTGGTGGAGTGGTCAGAAACCCATACTCAATCAAATCAATCCAAAGAGATTTCTCTCAAGATGAATCTATTCTCTCTTTGTCTCTATTTGGTGATTTGGTGCCTCTTTGATTCTCAAGTTTTTGCTTGGTTTCTTGGTGTGATCTAACTTGTCAGTGACTTATGGGAACCCATCTAGGATCATCTTGATCATCAATCACCCACGAGCAAGTCTCTAGATCATATTTCGCTTTTTGACTCGGTTTTTGAACCACCTTCGCTCAAACTGAAAAGATAGGAACTTTGGTGTGGATCTCTGCAATCTTTGATTGGAATAGGTTCCTAATATCTTTGAGAAGGTGTGTGCCAAGTTTCGTGGAGTTTGGCCGCATAGATCAAAAGTTAGATCGATTTGAGCTTTGGTTTTCGGGTTGTTCATATCGTTTAGACAAAATCGGCCGTCGACCGATTTTAGAACGCCTGATCGAACCATGCATAAAAAATCGGTCCGACCGCCACCTCTGGGTTTGTTTCTTCTTTGATCTATTGCTTTGGGGTTTTGGATTGGATTCAATACTAGTCTTCCGCTGCACTGGTATATTGATCATCATAGCTTCCATAGCTATTGGAGTGAGATTTGGGTTGAATCCATCCTTTGTGAAAAAGTGAGCGTGCTCCTATTCACCCCCCCTCTAGTCGACTTTTCGGTCCAACACAATGGGACCCACAAAGGAGCGAAAAGGAGACCACCAACAGCAGCAAAAGACTGAGATACAAAAGAATGAGATGCTCCTAAATTTGATGAAAACAGAAGCAGGATGAAAGCTGACAGGAAGCGTACCCAATATGACATCAGGTTCCTCCTGTGCTTCCTTGGCGGAGGTGGAGTTGAGTTGACCATGAGCAACCTTCTGATCTTGATGCTTCACAGGGCAATTGTTGGTGTAGTGCCCCTTTCTTGTCACAATAGAAGCACGTGACCTCGGCCACACTGCGGAGGCCACCTTGCTGAGATGCAGGCACATGTGGTTGACACACGGCCTGTGGTGGATGAGGGATTGCTGCAATTTTCTTAGGACAATTATTTGCATAATGGCCCTTGAGGTTGCAGAAGAAATAAGTGACGGAGGCAGTCGGACAATTTTTGGGTAGGTGGTTTTCGTCGCAGTTTGGACAAGTACAAGTACACTAGTCACTGTAGTGTCCTTCCTCACCATAGCGATAGTAGATAGGAAGAACTCGCCTCTCCTTAGGGCAGAGGGACCAAGGTTTGTAACATTTGCCTGAGCGGAGGCGCTTACGGGTCATGTCTAGACAGTGGGAGCCGGGGAGATCTTTATCCCAGCCAATTGGCAGACCTAGCCCACCGCTGGTCTGTCCAGACATCTAGCTAGGAAGAGATGGGTTAGCATGAACCCGAAGACTAGAAGTTAAAGAAAGCGAAAAGGAACGCCAACAACTAGGGGAATGGAACATCACCCTAACCGAAAGCTAACAAAATAGATAGTACAAAGTTAATAATAGATTAGATGATAATAAATGTAAACTAAATGAAACAAGCAGAATGAAAGAAGTTATAGAAAGCATAATAAAGAAGAAACAAAAACAGCAAGGGAAAACACAAGATCAAAAGATCAACTTCCTGACACCACTAACTCATATTGAATGAACGAGTAATCGGTTGAGAAGACAAAAATCAGAACGCAACTCGAGATTTAATCACATTTAAAGAGTAGAATAATACCATCTAAAGGGTGTTAGATACTTAGCCAACTAATTTCACATCTTACCCTTTTATTCCCACAAGTTTTAGTTGAATTATCCTCTCATTATCTACGCTATTTAGAAACCTTTGAGACTGCTGTCTGGAAATTTGATGGTTGCTGTCCAAATTTTGCATCCAAAACCTTGAAACGGGCAGCTCACACTTCAATTCGCCAATCTCATTGGTTCCCCAAAACCCGAATTAAACGATAACACTATCTTTTGAGAGGAAGAGAGGAAACAACTTTTAAAACTCAAGTTAGAACGAGATGAGATAAGAAAGCTAAGATAGGTAAGGAGTAAAATCTGAGAACTTACTTAAGGTTTCATAAACCATTTGATATTTTGAAATTAAGTTTTTCAAAACATCCTAAAGACGACCAAGCTAGGGTCCCTATGGCCAGTTCAGCTCTGATACCAAACTTTGTGAGACCCCGGGGTATTTAACTTGTAATACTTAGCCATCCACTTCACTCTAGTATCACAAACCAAATATCCCGTGCCTCGAGAAAATGTATACATCCCAGAAGTGTTGTATACACACCCTTTTACAAAATCATGCATCAATTCCACACAAACATAGAAACGAAGCGCAAACTTTACAAAAGACATACATAAAAGAGAGTTAATACAACAAGGCAAACGACCACACAAGCTAAAACTAAAATAACAGCGGAAGCAAAAGTGCCATAAGATGGCGATAAACAAGAGCCAATTAGTGTGCCTTTAACCCACAAGGCAACCAACCGGGCCGCCAGCTAGTCGTCAAAGCGAAGTCGAAGTCGGTCTCACAATGATTAATCCCTTGGGGATTAACCTCCTCTGCAACAATTTAATTAAGCAAAGCAAATGAGTACAAAAATGTACTCGCAAGACTGACATGTAAGGGTAACAAACCTATACATATGCTACATGTAAGCTTATTTAAGTGGATGAGGCTTTGGACTCAATTTTAGCATAAAGCAAGTTTTCATTTGCAATAATGTAATAGATTTAAAGCAGTTTTGCAATTCATTTTTAATTTGCAATTAACAACGAGACAATAACATAATAACAATAGATAGATGACACAACAATCCTGGAAGCGACAAACCCAATGGTCACCACAACAATACCATGAATTACCCATTCATACCACCCATGTCAAGTTTTAATTAAAGGTTGTAGTCTAATTCTTGCGGGAAATAACCAAGCGTGTCCATAACCTAGGATGAGGCTATTCGAATAGATTTAACCCTAAAGGGGTGTACTAATGTACCCACACGCCAGACCGCCTTTTCGCCTCTAGATTAAGCACACTTTCTTTGGTATGCCGGCACGGCTAAGTCCTGACGAGACATTTCCAATGGATGATGCTAATTAAGAGCCACGACAACCCAAAGGGTAGGATACACCGGCCTAGCCTAAGCAACTGCGGGTGCTTCCAATCCCTATAAAAACATTTTAACCACCATCGACTCATAATTAACACCCCCCAAAGTAGTTAGCCAAGAGAGATCCCATATCCCCCTCGTGTGGTTAGCACGCAAAATTGCTTGGATCAATGGCGCAAGTAATTCGGTCCTTGGGGACTTAGGCACCATTCCACACACCATAAGATCACACCAAACATCCATTGTGCCCAAGTCAAATAGTTTTCATTTTCAGTTTTGTTTTGACTTAACAAATTAACAAAGCACAAGTGCGGGACATAATGGAATAATAATTTGATTTGTGTGATCAAGGTCATCGACATAATGTCGACAACCGCTCATTTCTACCGTTATCTAAGCATTGCTAAGCATTATCAACGCAAACTACTAAGTGATAAGAGTCCATCCATTGAACTCTACATCACAGCAAGATAATCCTAGGCTTAGTAGTAGAGAATGAACATTTACCTACCGAATATGCATCTATAGGATCACTAATCGATATCATTTAACAACAAAATAGCAATGCATACATACAAGTTAAACAATATATTAGACTTTAAAGTAATGGGACATAATGGATATGATCAAACTGCTTGCCTTTGCCTTGCTAGAGATGCTCAATATGCTGCAGAGGATCACTCTCGCAATCAACATCATCTAACGATAAAAACTGCCAAAGCGAAAAACAGCGAATAAACACTAGAATGCCAAAAAGTCTCCAACAATTAAGAAATTAATACTGAAGAAAGATAATGATTTTAGATAGATTTAGGAACAAAGTCATTGGGTTTGGAGTTGATTTGAATTAGTTGTGTAATTGTGAAATTTAAACAATCTCATGTTGTAAACAATTTATTTTGGATTTTCAACTGGTATTGTGGATTTTCAACTGAGAGCAAATAATCTTAAGACTTTAAGCTAAAGACCATACTAAAGGTTTTTAATCTTAACGCTTTACCACTCGACACTATCCATCATATTGACCTAATGCAACCGTTGATTAAATGCGCAAGGGCTAAAAGAACAAAAGCATTACTAACTACTTTGATTAGGAAGCAAGATAGCATGTCAAGTTTGAAATATCATTTAACTTCTCAATAGTTGACATACATCCTCTAATCACTGACATGTTTCAAATAAACACTAAAGGTCATTAGTCTCTAACTGGAAAATGGATCCTCTCATTCAGTCTTGCCTTTGCAACAATCTCAATTAACAACACTTAGCCCTTAGATTCCCATATCATCTTCTAATTGAACCTTAATCACTTATGCCAATTACTCACTATACCATCTAACAACTGATTATCTAAAAACTAACTAACCAGTGAATGCAAACTAATACATCCAGCAAGTAATCACCTTAATGACTTACTACTCAAGTATGCTAACATGCTACTAATCGATCGCCTTAACTTGTCTAAACCAAACACTAAATGATCCAACAAAGAAAAAGAGCATGCTTAGCGTAAAATCCTGCAGATCATATTCATCCACTAAGCTGAACTCTGTTAACATTACAAAGGTTACTATACACGTAAACACGTAATCAACACACAACGATTAGCTAAAAAGGGCTAATTGAATCAAGATCTTTTTAAGTACTAGTCTCAACACTGACATGCTGATCCAAAACCAAACACACATGGAGAGCACAAATCGCAATTAGGGAAACCTGAAGCTAGCAATTTGGACATTAGGCGATGAACCGTAGCGACCAAAACACCAGGCCAAATGGCTCGATCGGCAACTAGGAGGGTTGACGGCGGCGGTTGAGCATGGATGAAAGGGACAAGGGGTGGCCGAGGTGAGCTCCACCTCCAGAGAAACAAGACAGCCTTTGAGGCATTTATACAAACACATAGAGTGTAGGGAGGAGAAAACCGAAAGTGGCTTGGGCATGTGGCGCCGGCAGCGAGGGGGCGGTCAGCAAGTCCCTGGTGGTGGTTTCGGGCTCGAGGAAACCGATGGTGGTGCCGTGCGGCTACCGGGTGCGGGGAAGACGAGTTGTTGTAGATCTGGGCCGAGGAAGACGAGGCCGGCGCTGAGGGGGATAGGGCCGACGCGAGCAGCTCGGAGCAGCAAGAGCTGGGGCGGATCTGTGGTGACTAAGGCGGATCCGACGGCGGCAAGCGGAGGAGGGTGGCGGGCTGCTGAGGCCAGCGACGGAAGAGGCGGGCTCGGTGGGGGAGGTGGCGGTGCGGGCTGGGCTGAGGGAGATGAAGGCTGGCGCATATCTGGTCGGTGGTAGGGGAGGAGAGCCACCGTGGGCGGCGGCGGCAAGCAATGGCCGGGTCGGCGGTAAGGATGGCGGCGCGCGCAGATCCGACGACGAGGCGTGGCTATGGCGGCAATAGACCAGGAAGGAGATGCGGCGGTGGCGGGCCGGGAGGAGGCGGATCTGGCGGCAGTGGAGGCGGCCGGCGCTGAGGGGCGGCTGGGTCGAGAGGTGGCAGCGGCGCCATGGACCGGGGGAGGTGGCCGGATCTGGGGGAGGAGATGTGGCCGGTGGGTTGGGAGATGGCGGCGGCCGGCAGTGCTGAGGCGGAGGGAGGTGCCGGGGTGAGGGCGGCAGCGCCATGGACCAGGGGAGGCGACGCCATGGCCGGGCCAGGGGGAGGTGGCTTGGTGGAAGGAGCCAGGAGGCCAACTCGGGTGAAGGAATTGAGAAAGGGGAAAATGGCTTGGCCCTCGGTTGAAGAAAGGAGGAAAAATGGTTTGCGAGGGAAAAGAGCTGTTGTGTAGTGCCCCATATAGAAAAGGAAGGGTAGAAGGAAACTTTGACTGCTTTTTGGAAATAAACAATTAGGGGTGAGGAGATAAAGGCAATGGGGTTGTTAGCTGTTGAAGGTGACGCACGGCGACGACAATGCCATGGTGCGCGTAGGCAAGGTGGCGAAGACGCGGCCGCGACGTGGAGAAAGGAGGTCTGACTAGCGGGCTCCACTCGTGTCGGGACCCAAAATTACAATTCTGGACCCTCTGTGTATAATGCACTAGTCCAGGATAACGCTATTGCACATAGGGTCAACAAAGGTGGATATCGATCCACACAAGCGAATAATAGCATAAACGAATAATTTGATTAATAAATAAGGGTTTGGCCTTACTACGAAGTTTACATTTATTAAGCCACGCAGGCTAATGTAAAATAAAGCAATAAAAAGAAACGGTAGCGGCATCCCATCGATTCACCACAGCAACCAATCGATCAAGACCCCACGATCGTGCACCTTCGATAAACTCCTCCTCGAATGCCGTGAAGACTCCTCCTTCGCTTGATTTATTTTAAAGCAAGCGTGAGTGCACACCGTACTCACAAGTCACACCACGTAAATGCAATTATACATGCAAGCTTATTACAAGGGAATGGCATTTTTGGTTCTTTTGCGTAAATGCAACATTTGCGCTTGAATACAATTAATAGATTCAAAGCGAGTAAAACGAATAGACAATAATAATTTAACAGCTTTGATTTCACAAAGACACACATAGCCTAAACAGATTATTCACATAGCCATATGATTTAGATCACATGCCTCTCTTCCCACACGCTTTATGAAGATCTACCCTCGTGTGAAATCCCGAGCATTGTCCATGATCATGACGCTATTCAATAGATTGTTTACACTCGCAGAGTTTGTACACTTTACCCACATGATACCACTAGTGTTGCAAGCACTAATCGTAACAAAGCATTTCAAAACTTCATCTTAACATAGATGCTCCCGATGTGCTTATGTCATACCAAACCATACACAAGGTATGGTACAACACACACCGTTGGATAGGGAAGCGTGAACTGCTCCACGATGCGACTACATGGTAGCACACACCTCCATCCTATTCACATAGCCTAACCTACCACCCGAGTAGTCAATGCCAAGAATTCAGATCTTACTATGCTAGGCCCGCCCCATAATAGGCATGTGGTCGCATGGAGGGGCTCACCAATGGCGACAAAGTTCACCTTAAATGACCAAGGCAAGACTTCCATTGTTCTAACTAAGGCACACAGATTAATTTGACACACGATTCATATTCCCATATCACATAGCCACCATGTCACACAGCTTCTTTCCACTTGCCTCTCATCCAAACCTTTATGACCCAGCTTGATTTAAGTGCAACACATGCCACAAAGACACATAGTGCATACAGATTATCACAAGTTACATAGTCACTTAGTCAAGTTAATAATTGCACTTTACATGAATTGATGATTCGTGGTAGGGCTAAGCAATCTAGTCGCACTAAGCAATCCACATAGGTGCTACAATATTACCAACTAAACTATCAACTAGGGTGACAAAGGATCAAGGCATAACAATTATACAAGGAAGGTATAACAGATTGATTTAATAGCTAATCCCAAAAGTATTTAAATAATTACTTAAAATAGAATGCAATACTTTGAAATAAAATAGCATTTAGAAAACTCGATTCAATCATGGTCAAAGCATGACTTGCCTTGGAACAGGGCTAGAAATTGATCTTGGTCTTGATGTGTTCTTCTTCTTCAAATCTTCCCGGTTGCCGATGTTCACTGCGAACTAAGCAAACAAACAAACTAAATAAATAACAGAGGCAAAACAACTCAAAAATAAATAAAAATCTCCATTAAATAGATCTTGAATTTATAAAAATTTAGAAATTTGAATGGATTGATTTGGAGTTAGGATGCAAAAGTTATGGGGTTTGAAGTTTGAATCTAAAGAAAACCCTAGAAATTGATTTATCAATTTCTCAATTATTCTTTAAAAGAAAACCGGATTATTGCGCAATGCCGGCGTCAGCAGAGGGTTGGCTGTACAGTGCTCCCACTGACATGTGGGTCCCACCTGTAAGTGGCGGGGTACACCGTGGACAGGTTCACCGAGGGCGTGGGATGTGGTTCGGGCTGGCGTGGCGCACCCACACGCATGGTGCTGACGCAGCGCCAACGTGGCTAACACGCACACGCCATAGAGGTAGGAGCATTGAGGTGGAGGGTGACGTGGACGGCGGCGAGGGCGGCGCATGGGAACCAATGGTTCCGGCGAATGGCGGTGGGTGGTTCCGGGAGGTAGAGGAGGATGCGGGGATCACAACGAGGTGCTCAAGGACGATCGAGGCGGTCGGCGGTGAGGTAGAAGCGGCGGTGGGGCTTCAGGCTCGATGGCTACGGCGTTAGAGGGCTCCTCCGACAAAACGAAGGTGACTGCGAGGTTCCTCTCGCTCACGCGATGTCGATGGTGTAGGCGCGAGGCTCCGCCGCTTCGCTCGACGGAATTGCTCGCCGGAGTAGGCGGCGCGAGATTGATCTATGGTTCGCGGCGGCTAGGTTAGGCGCTGACGAGGAGGCGGCGGCGGAAACGAAGCGGAGGGCGAGGGTTTCCTCCCTTTATATAGGCGGCGGCTCGGGAGCGCCTAGGGCACGAACGCCCACGAACGGCCCCGCAGCGTTGCAACAAACTCGCCGATGTTTTTGGAGACGAAGAACAGAACGGGGGTGGGGCCCACTTGACAGGGGCTGAGGCTCGAGCGAGTGGAAAAAGGCGCGGGTGAGGCTAACGGGTGGGCCCGAGCATGTGCGGGGTGCGGGCGAGGTGCGCGCTACGGGCGAAGATCTGGCCGTCCAACCCTGATCGGACGGCTAAAAAACAAGGTGACGTTCGGACCGACCGAACGGCACAACGCCATCAGACCGTCCAAACTTGATCGAACGGTGGAGGATGAGCAGAGCGCGTGGAGAGAGAGAGAGAGGCCGATCGCGGGGCCACTGTCAGCGGAGCGGAGCACGCTGCGGCTCCTAGGCCGCATAAAGGCCGGGCCGGACAGAGAAGGAATGGGTTTAGGCCCAAGGACTGTTTTGAGAATTAAAATACCTTTTCCATTTTAGAAAATAGCAGAAATTCCAAATGGCAATAGAAAATAGCAAATGAACATGGAAAAATTCTAGAAAACTCTAGAAAATATATCCAAGCACATAAAATCCAAATAAAATAGTTTTGACCATTGTTCATGTTGACTTTAGTCATATTAAATGGTTTTGCTACTCAAAGTCCAATATTAAGCTTTTAAATTAAATTCAAATAAATCCAAATGGTGAATTTTCTCTCTACTAACTATTCAAAGGATTTTTAAAGCTCAGAAAATTGGGATGTTACAAACCTCCCCCCTTAAAGGAATCTTGACCCGAGATTCAGGCTAGCTGGAGAAAAGGCTAGGGAACTCGGCTTTCAACTCTTCTTCATGCTCCCACGTGGCTTCACCTTCTGAGTGGTTGCTCCACTGCACTTTGCAAAAACGAACTGTCTTGCTTTTGGTCTGACGTTCTGTGACATCCAAAATCTTGACCGGTTGTTCTTTGTAGGTGAGGTCTTGTTTTAGTTCAATTGACTCCAACGGGGCTTGTTCTTCTGGTACACAAAGACACTTCTTCAACTGAGAGACGGAAAGACATCGTGGTACTCGCTAGCGCATCGCGGCAGCCCAATTGATAAGCCACTTCTCCACGATTTATTCAAAATCTTGAACGGACCAACATATCGAGGGGCAAGCTTCCCTTTGGCATGAAAGGGCGTAACTCGAAGATAAACAAAATCCTCTAGCTCGAAACTGAGATCACGACGACGATTATCAGCATAACTCTTCTGCCTCGACTGAGCTATCCTTAATCTCTCTCTGATCATGGACACTTGCTCTTTTGCTTCTTGAATAATATCCGGACCAAAGACTGTACGTTCAGCAGTTTCTGACCAACTCAACGGGGTTCTGCAGGTAGGACCATACAAAGCTTCAAACGGCGACATTTCCAGACTGGCTTGATAACTGTTGTTGTATGAGAATTCTGTGTATGGTAAACTCTTATCCCAGCGGGTAGCATTAGCTAGAGCACAGGCTCTCAACATGTCCTCCAATATCTAATTGACTCTTTCAGTTTGCCCATCTGTTTGGGGATGATATGCGGTACTGAAATTCAGATGAGTCCCTAAGGTTTCATGCAAACTTTGCCAAAAATGGGAGGTGAACTGAGATCCTCGATTTGACACTATCTTCTTGGGCACACCATGCAAACTGACAATCCTTGAAATATACAACCGCCTCGACGATCTCCTCGAGTAATGTGGTTTTGATCGCACGAAATGGGCAACTTTAGTCAGACGGTCCACTATTACCCAAATCGAATCATAACCCGATTGAGTCTTGGGTAATCCGGTAATGAAATCCATTCTGATTTCTTCCCACTTCCACTCTGGAATCTTCAAAGGTTGCAACAGACCTACTGGTCTCTGATGTTCTGCTTTGACTTTCTGACACACGTCGCACAAGGCAACAAACTCTACGATGTCTCGCTTCAGGTTTGGCCACCAAAACTTATTCTTAACATCCTGATACATCTTAGTACTACCAGGGTGAATCGAATACTTTGAGTCATGAGCCTCCTTCAGAATTAGCTGTCTCAAACCATCAACATCTGGCACACAACTACGTCCATTGATCCAAAGTATGTCCTGATCATCTACGGTGAAGTCTTTGAACTTCCTTCGCCATCTTCTTCTTGATGTCCTAAAACTTTGAATCTTTTGGTCGAGCCTCACGAATCTGCTTCCCAAAGTAGATCGCACTTCCAAACTAGCCACTAATCCTTCTGGACACCACTTCTAG
This sequence comes from Phyllostachys edulis, assembly GCA_036346405.1. NCBI lineage: Eukaryota > Viridiplantae > Streptophyta > Magnoliopsida > Poales > Poaceae > Phyllostachys > Phyllostachys edulis. The sequence continues at coordinate 77,414,149 of CM070551.1, read as the reverse complement.
TTTTAGCTTCAAATTCCTCTTGAAGTTCTCAACAAACCTCTTTACTTCCATCGCATTGCAAAGGCTCTTACGGCTCAAGGCATCTCAAATACATTGGCTTTACCAGATGGTAATGGATTCCAAGATTATAATCCTTTATTAATTCTAGCCACCTTCTCTCGCCTCATATTCAGATCTCGACCGGGTGAAAACTTTTATGATCTGTGTAAATCTCGCAGTGATTACCAATGAGGTAATGACGCCAAATCTTTAAAGCATGCACTACTACAATTAATTCCAGATCATGGGTATGGTAATTCTCTTCATGTGGCCTTAACTGCCTTGACGCATAAGCGACAACTCTTCCTTCTTGCATCAGGACAAATCCTAATCCTTGATGCGAAGCATCACAATAGATATCAAAGTCCTTGCGAATATCTGGTAAAATCAAGATCAGGTCAAGTCAAACGCTTCTTCAATTCTTGAAAACTTTCTTCACAAGTCAGTCCAAGTGAACCTTTTCTCTTTCTTCAACAATTGCGTAAGAGGTTTAGCAATTGATGAGAATCCTTCAATGAAACGACGGTAATACCCTGCTAATCCCAAGAAACTGCGAATCTAAGTGACAGCTTGGGTGCTCCCAATGTAATACCGCTTTAACTTTATCAGGTCAATCGCTACTCCTACATTGCACATCACATGACCAAGGAAATCAACTTCCTTTTTCCAAAAATCACACTTGCTAAACTTGGCATACAACCGATGCTCTCGAGCTTCTAGGATTAATCTCAAAGGCTCAAAGATGCTCTTCTTCCGACTTGGAGTAAACCAAAATATCATCAATAAACACCACTACGAACTTGTCCAAATACTCCATGAATACCTTATTCATCATGTTCATGAAATAGGCAGGGGCATTAGTCAAACCAAAGGACATGACTAAGAACTCATAATGTCCGTACCGCGTTGAGAAAGCGGTCTTAGGTACATCATTGGGACAAATCTTCAACTGATGGTAATCTGCTCGCAGGTGGATCTTCGAGAACACTCCGGCTCCTTTCATCTGATCAAACAAATCATCAATCCGGGGCAATGGGTACTTATTCTTGATAGTGACTTCATTGAGAGATCAGTAGTCGATGCACATTCTCATGCTTCCATCCTTCTTTTTGACGAACAAGACTGGCGCTCCCCATGGCGACGAACTAGGCCTCACAAAGCCTTTCTCCAACAGTTCTTCTATCTGCTTCTTCATCTCTACTAGCTCATCAGCTGGCATCCGATAAGGTCTTTTTGAGATTAGTGCTGCTCGTGACAATAGATCGATGACAAACTTGATGTCACGATCCGGTGGCATCCCTGGTAACTCTTCCGGAAACACATCTGGATACTCTCGGACAACGGGCACATCTTTCAAAGCAACAGTCTTCAGGCTATTGACTAGCAGATGTCCATTACGCACTGAGGTAGCTAGGAACTCTATCTTGTTTCCTTTGGTATCCTTGATTGTAACGGCTCTTCGGCCACAATCTAGCACGGCCTTATGCTTGGTTAACCAATCCATGCCAAGAATGACATCTATGGTTTGGGTGTCTAGAACGATTAGGTTAGCTAGAAACTCAACTCCAGCTATGAGTAACTTAGCTCCTAAACAACCCACTTTAGAACTTAGCTCTGCTCTAGGTGACTGGACTAGCAAAGTATGCTTAAGATGCATAACTTTCAATTTATTCTTAGTTGCAAAAACTCCAGAAACAAACGAATGCGAAGCTCGTAATCAAACAGTAATCGATGCAGTATCAATCTACTAGGAACTTACCCAGTACGACATCTGGTGCTTCCTGGGCTCCTTCCAGAGTGACGTGGTCAACACGACCTCTGACAACTGATTGAGGCGCTCCTCCTGGCTGACTGGTTCCCTGAGAAGCTCCTTGGTTGTTCTACATCGGGTCTTGGCGTGTGTTGCTCCAAGGTTGAAGTGAATCGATTGATTGTTCCTTCGGGGCACCGATTGGCGGCGACTCGGCCGACGGCAATTGTAGCACACTCTTGGTTCATTCTGCCGGTTGTTCCATGGGGTAGGGTTAACTGGTGTAGGGTTGCGAGAATTCTGAACAAAAGGACGAGGTGCTGAAGGCGGTGCAGTGTCCCGAAGAACTCGCGGCCGAAACGATTAAACCGCTGGCACTATCCTTGCCCTCATCGCTGTGGCCGGTGGCTTCCTCGCCGAGCCATCCTACGCTATGTGGTCCTCCAGCTTTGCATTTGTCCTCCATAACCAACGCCTTGTTAATCAATTCTCGAAATCGAAAGGTGTGGGCAAGCAGATTGACTCGTAGTCCAAAGGTTCAATCCTTCAAGAAACGACTCGACGAGCCTTGTCAAGAGCGACGCCCTCTCGCAAAGATAGCGAGCTAATCGGGAAAACTTATTCGTAATCAACAAGAATATAGCTCCTTGCTTAAGAGCACGGAACTCATCTTTCTTTAAATCCATGATCCCTTCAGGTACATGATACTGGCGAAAGGCTACCGAGAATTCTTTCCAAGTGATATTCTGCGGTGCCTCATGTGCTATGCAAAAATTGTCCCACCACTCAGCAGCTATGCCCTCCATCTGATGAGTGGCATACAAAACTTTCTCGTCATCACTGCATTGGGTGATCAGCAGCTTCCTCTCAATTACGCGAAGCCAATCATCAGCTTCCACTAGCGTGACATGTCCAGAGAAAGTTGGCGGATGGGTCCTCATGAATTCAGCCAACTTGGATGGTCCCTGATGACCGTGAGCGACTAGGGCTCCTCCCTGATGATTGTTGTTGTTGTTCATAGCCTGCATCTGGTTCATCATTGTATACATCATCTACGTCTGTGCTGCCATAAAGGCTCCAAAGTTCTGCAAGTCAAGAGGTGGTGCTTGGGTGGCACCGTCCTCAAGGATTTGATCATTTTCCTCGACGCTAGTGCCGATCCACTTGTAGCGGTGTGACGAGTCCGAACCATCCGTGAAGCTCCATAGGTTAGATAAGGTAGCAAGTACAAGATGAGTTAAGAACTAAACAGGGGATATATTAAACCCAACAAACAAAGCTCAAGAAACTCAAATGAAATAACTATATTATTAGGGTTTTAGCATGGCTGCAACAATTGCCTAAGGGCTTTTGTAGCTCACACTAGCACACAAGGAAATAAGGCGAACCTAAGCACACAAGCTACCGCCTAAAGGGCAACTTTGAAAAGGGAAAACTGGCTAAGCCTGACTAAACTGGAACTCTAAACAAACTACTCAAGAAAGCCTCCACAGCCACAATGACGCCCTGCTCGTCAGAGACTCGGAAGTGAGCCGCATCCTCGCAACCGTTCTTCGATGCCTCGAACTGAGTAGCGGGACAAGCGTCTTGGGTACAGTGCACTTGGCTCGTCTCGCTCTGCAGCCTCCTGGCTGCTCCTCTAGTTCCTCCGGTTCCTCTTCTTGATCATCTTTGGTCTCATGCTAACCGCAGAGAGCTTGCTCTAGGACGGCGATCCTTTCCTCGGCTGCTTCCCATGCCTCATAGGCGCACTCCAACTCGGTGGCGGCCAACCCCAGTGACTCCTCCTGAGCAGCTGTGAACTGAGCAAGGTGCACTACAGTGCCGTTGCCTTCCCCATTTGTAGACGGAAAGCGTGCAGATAGCTCCTCTGAAGAAGATCTGGGATGGTAGCGGAAGACAAGTGCTGCTGCCTCTTGTGCGAGACGCTATGCACTTGGAGAATGGCCAAGCGTGATGACTCCTGAATTCCTTGCGTAAAGGTGATCCTCCTGACTGAGATGTCCAACGGCTTGCTGCCCCTAGTGTTCCTCCTGGCATAGACTCTGCGGCAGACCACACCATGATCTCACTCTGACTATGTACACGCCGCCACGGACATTGGGCGCCGAAGCCTCCAAGTGTCTCAGAAGCTTCCATACTGCGGCAAGTCCTCCATTGTGATCTTTGAAGGTCTGAAGGTAAGGCATGTGTCAAGATAGACAAGAGGCAGGAACCAAGTTAAAATAGCGGGGAGAGGGAAAATTTTAGTAATAGATGAGTCAAGAGAGATATGAGAGGAGTTAAGCAATTCATTTAATCTTGCAAGTTAAATTTTCTTTAGAAAATAATTTGGACATTCGAACGGCCGATCTAACTAAGGTCTCGACTTCTAATCAAGATGGCTCGATACCACCTCTGCCGGGACCCAAAATTACACTCGACCCTCGTGTATAATGCACTAGTCCAGATCAAGCTTAGTGCACACAAGTGTCAACAAAGGTGGATATCGATCCACACAAGCTTAATAATAGCATAAACGAATAATTTGATTAATAAATAAGGGTTTGACCTTACGGTTGAGTTTACATTTATTAAGCCACGCAGGGCTAACAGAGAAATAAAGCAGCGGAAACAGAAACGACAACGGCATCCCATCGATTCACCACAGGCAACCAACTGGGATCAAGACCCCACGATTAGGCACCTCCGATAAACTCCTCCTCGAATGCTGGCGAAGACTCCTCCTCTTCTGCTTGATTTATTTTAAAGGAAGCGTGAGTACACACCGTACTCACAAGTCACACCACAGAAATGCAATTATACATGCAAGCTTATTACAAGGGAATGGCATTTTGTGGTTCTTTTGCAAAAATGCAACATTTGCAGTTGAATACAATTAATAGATTGAAAGCGAGTAAAACGAATAGACAATAATAATTTAACAGTTTGATTTCACAAAGACACACACAGCCTAAACAGATTATTCACATAGCCATATGATTTAGATCACACAGCTCCCTTCCCACACAGTTTATGAAGATCTACCCCTCGTGTGAAATACCCGAGCATTGTCCATGACCGCGGACGCGGCTATTCGAATAGATTGTTTACACTCTGCAGAGTTTGTACACTTTACCCACACGATACCACTAGTGTTGCAAGCACTAATCGTAACAAAGCATTTCAGAAACTTCATCTTAACATAGATGCTCCCGATGTGCTTACATCATACCAAACCATACATAGTGTATAGTACAACGCACACCGTTGGACAGGGAAGCGGCGAACCGTCCCGCGATGCGACTACATGGTAGCACACATCTCCATCCTATTCACATAGCCTAACCTACCACCGAGCAAATAATGCCAAGAATTCAGATTCTTACTATGCTAGGCCTGTCCCATAACAGTATGTGGTTGTACTGGAGGGCTCACTTCAATAGCGCACAAAGTTCAGTCCTTAAATGACCGAGGCAAGACTTCCATTGTTCTAACTAAGGCACACAGATTAATATGACACACAGATTCATATTTCCATATCACATAGCCACCATGTCACACAGTTCTTTCCACTTGCCTCTGTCCAAACCTTTTACCACCCAGTTGATTTAAGTGCAACACATACCACAAAGACACATAGTGCACACAGATAATCACAAGTTACATAGTCACTTAGTCAAGTTAATAATTGCACTTTACATGAATAGATGATTCGTGGCAGGGCTAAGCAATCTAGTCGCACTAACCAACCCACGTTGGTGCTACAATATTACCTACTAAACTATCAACTAGGGTGACAAAGGATCAAGGCATAACAATTATACAAGGAAGGTATAACAGATTGGATTTAATAGCTAATCCCAAAAGTATTTAAATAATTACTTGAAATAGAACGCAATACTTTGAAATAAAATAACATTTAGAAAACTGGGATTCAATCATGGTCAAAGCATGACTTGCCTTGGAACAGGTCTAGAAATTGATCTTGGTCTTGATGTGTTCCTTCTTCTTCAAATCTTCCCGAAGCGTCGATGTCTACTCGCAAACGAAGCAAACAAACAAACTAAATAAATAACAGAGGCAAAACAACTCAAAAAAATAAATAAAAATCTCCATTAAATAGATCTTGAATTTATAGGAATTTAGAAATTTGAATGGACTGATTTGGAGTTAGGATGCAAAAGTTATGGGGTTTGGAAGTTTGAATCTAAAGAAAAACCCTAGAAATTGGATTTACTGAATTTCTAAATTATTCTTTAAAAGAAAAACCGGATTATTGCGCAATGCTGGCGTCAGTAGAGGGTTGGCTGTACAGTGCTCCCAGTGACATGTGGGTCCCACCTGTAAGTGGCGGGGTGCACCGTGGACTGGGTTGACCAAGGGCGTGGGATGTGGTTCGGGCTGGCGTGGCGCACCCGCACGCGTGGCGCTGACGCGGCGCCTACGTGGCTGACACGCACGCGCCACGGAGGTGGGAGCGTTGAGGTGGAGGGTGACGTGGACGACTGCGAGGGCGGCGGCGCACGGGAACCAATGGTTCCGGCGAATGGCGGCGGGTGGTTCCGGGAGGTAGAGGAGGATGCGGGGATCACAACGAGGTGCTCACGGGTGCTCAAGGACGATCGAGGTGGCTGGCAGTGAGGTAGAAGTGGCGGTGGGGCTTTGGGCTCGACGGCGATGGTGTTAGAGGGCTCCTCCGACGAAACGAAGGTGACTCCGAGGTTCCTCTCACTCGCGCGATGTCGATGGTGTAGGTGTTGAGGCTCCGACGGCTTTGGGCTCGACGAAATTGCTCGTCGGAGTAGGCAGCAGCGGAGATTGCATCTACGGCTCCTGTGGCGGCTAGGGTTAGGCGCTGACGAGGAGGCGGCGGCGGAAAGGAAGCGGAGGGTGAGGGCTTCCTCCCTTATATAGCGGCTGCTCGGGCGCTTAGGCACGGACGCCTACACGCATACAAGGGCGGCAAGAACGAACACCCCGACGTTTTCGGAGATGAAGAACAGAACGGGGGTAGGGCCCACTTGACAGCGGCTGAGGCTCGGGCGAGTGCAAGTGGAAAAAGGCGCGGTGAGGCCGGACAGGGGCCAAGCGTGTGGGTGGGGGCGTAGGCGCGCAAGACGCTGGAGAAGATCTGGCCGTCCAACCCTGATCAGACGGCTCAAAAACAAGGTGACGTTCGGATCGGTCGAACGGCACAACGCCATCGGACCGTCCAAACTTGATCGAACGGTGGAGGATGAGCAGAGCGCGTGGAGAGAGAGAGAGAGAGAGAGAGAGAGAGAGAGAGAGAGAGGTCGACAAGGGGGCCAGTCAGTAAGCGGGCACACGTCTGGCGCTCTTGGGCTGCATAGTCTTTGGCCGGGACGGGAGAAGGAATGGGTTTAGGCCCAAGGACTATTTTGAGAATTAAAATACCTTTTCCATTTTAGAAAATAGCAGAAATTCCAAATGGCAATAGAAAATAGTAAATGAACATGGAAAAATTCTAGAAAAATCTAGAAAATATATCCAAGCACATAAAATCCAAATAAAATAGTTTTGACCATTGTTCATGTTGACTTTAGTCATATTAAATGGTTTTGCTACTCAAAGTCCAATATTAAGCTTTTAAATTAAATTCAAATAAATCCAAATGGTGAATTTTCTCTCTACTAACTATTCAAAGGATTTTTAAAACTCAGAAAATTAGGATGTTACAACTCGCCAGCGACACCATGAGAAAAGCCGGGGTCGGTGTTTAAATGCCCGGGTCGAGTTGTGACCGTTAGATCAAGATCGGACGGTCCATGTGATGGAAATGCTCGGACAGTTCGATCGGCCCATTCAATCTGGATCATCGATTTCCAATTGGATGGTCCAAGTGAGGGGTGCGTTCGGTGGTCCGAATGGCACACTAAATCCAGCCCATTGATTACTAATCGAACGGCTCAAGGTGAGGGGAGATAAGTGGTGCAGTGCGGATGGTTGGTCGAGTCAGACCGAGTCCAAGTGACTCGGTCGGTTCAAAAGTGTTGGCTAGGTTTTGAAAAACAGACAGAGAGCCTTAAGAGATTTTATTAACCTAATAAAATGCTCAAAAATCCTGAAATTTTTATGGAAGGCTGAAAATACGGTGACTGCTATGTTGTAAAATTTCTACGGCTTTTCATGTATTATATGTTTCTGTAGAATTATTTTGAGCCCCTCTTTTTGATGTTTGACTTTAGTCAACTGGAGATTTGTGTTTTTGATTTCCACAACTCTTGACAAGAATTATAGAAGAGTTCAAGAGTTTCAAGATGTGAGAAAAGTTTTAATTCCTACTTATTTAATTACATTTGAAACATACACCCATAATTGGTTACATGTGAAACACAAACCTAGATTTGGTTCCATTTATACATTTGGGATGTTACAAGTAGGTACTTCTCTATTCCCATACCATTTAACGGTGGTGTACCCTAGCAAAACCCAGGCAACAACCACGACCACAACTCCTCATCACCCGCTACCATCACGTAACCCATAAAATCAATTATGAATATATATAGGATCATCCCATAACAATCATAGAATAAATTCATTGATATAGAGGATCATATCGGATCATAGATATAGCTAACCATTTAGCTCAAGAAAACAATATCAGTAGTTCAGAATCAATTCAACAATAGGTCATCATGATGAAACATAATATCAGAAACACAAATGCAATGGATTACCCAAATCCCACCTACTGTGCAAAGTGTGTCATTTTAATATTTTATTTACCACGGACTGAGGCCCGCTTTGATACCAACTGTAACACCCTGGCTATGCGGAAGCCAAGATGTTACCTAAAGGACTACATACAACAACAGTACAGAAAAAATTTCAACATTAACTCAGCTAAAAGCATATAAAGATCAACGTCTATTAGAATGAATGCAGGAGTATAATCTGAATCCAACATCGATCACAAATTCTAAATATTCAAGCATACTAAATCAATTAAGATAAATCCATCAATAGTCTAATCAAAGATCACAAGCGATATTTAATCAACTACCATAGAGAAGGATATCATCCACATCCAACTCTTTTTATTACGCTCAACATATAACTAATGAAAGACAAGAACAAAGTCATATCATTGAAAAGTGAATAGTGTGATGTGTATGCATTATCCGTGACTACTCCCTCCCAAGCATGCCGCCACCAAAGTTTACCTAAAACAACTAAACATGGCAAGAATGAGTCCACGACTCAAAGGCAAGTACAACAAAGACAATATGAACATTATTGAATAGGAATATAACAATCTCATAATATAATACTTAATGTAGAATGATGAATGAGAACATCATATCACCGAATAGAATTTTGAATATAAATGTAATGATTAAGACCAGAATATTACATAATAGAATTCTGAATATAAAATGAATGAATAAGAACAAAATATTATAGAATGGAAGTTTGGATATAGAATGGATGAGTAAGAACCAAATATCACAGAATAGAATTTTGAATACGTAACAAATGAATAAGGTCATAATATCACAGAATAGAATCCGAATGTGGAATGAATGAATAAGAACATCACATCAAAAAAAATAGAATTCGAAGGTAGAATGAATGAAATAGAACATCACATCATAGAATAGAATTTGTATGTAGAATAACGGAAACCATATGAATGAATGAATGAAATGAATGGACTACACTTCTGCTTATACCGGTATAGCCAGTGACACACCCGTCGATGTTCACTTAGGCCCGCATTTGACAAAATGCGGGGATCCAAGTCCCGTATGAAGAACGTTTCATACAGGGATCCAAATCTGCCCACATTGGAATGGTGGGTCTTACGTGCCCATACTGGAGTGATGGGACTTCACTACCCACTCCCGTGGGTGTATCATTTGCCCACATTGGAATGTTGGGTCTTACGTGCCCATATTGGAATGATGGGACTTCACTACCTACTCCCGTAGGTGAATCATTTGCCCACATTGGAATGGTGGGTCTTACGTGCCCATATTGAAATGATGGGACTTCACTACCCACTCTCGTGGGTGAATCATTTGCCCACATTGGAATGGTGGGTTTTACGTGCCCATATTGGAATGATGGGACTTCACTACCCACTCCCGTGGGTGAATCATGAATGAATAAATGAATGAATTGAATGGAACAGAATTGAACTCTTTGATATGAAAGACATACTCTCAAGAAGCAACAATTGACAATCATGAAAGAAACAAGAATTATTGGAATTTACTCACAGACCATAGACTTTAGTCATAGCATAGCATCAAGCACTACTTAACAAATGACACCAATACAATCCACAATGTACTTGCCTCAACCGTGAGACGGAAGTCAACGATTTAAAAGCTCTAGCCCCGGGGTTCACCACCACCTGGCAACCATAATACAATATACTAAGTACATGAATCAAAAGTGTACAGCATTGCAATACAACAAAATGAGAACAAGCATCCCTAATCGAAACCCGAACATATAACCAATACACTCTCAAATTCCCAAATCTGTCCAAACAGACAGCTGTTAAGAAAAAATTCATAACTTTTGAGTAAAAACTCCAAAAGCTATGAATCCAATTTTTCTAGAACCTACACAAGCCTAGCTACAACTTCTCAGGTGATCGAAATATCATATTAGCTCATCTAAGCCTTTGTTTTTAATCCCAAAGACTGATCTTCCATCTTCGGTACTACTAACTTGTGAATTTCATAACTTTTGTTTGGTACAACCAAACACATTGTTCTAATACTCTCTGGAAACTACAGGAAATGAGATATCTCAATAAAATTATCACAAATATCCCCACTATAAAACAAAGGTTGCAAACAGTCAAGAAAAACGCTTCTGTCCACAACGGAGGGACAGATTAAAGCATTAGCTCCTAAAATTCATATATTTTGATCTAGAAATCCAAAAATTGTGAAATTTAACTTCCTGGAAACATAATGAAAATACCTACAAATCTCATGGAGACCAACTGACCCAATTCGGCCATCTCGAAGATCAAATTATGAAATTCATAACTAATTCATAGATGGTCCAAAAATTATGAATTAAGACTTTCTGGAAAGCCTACGCTAAACCTCACATATCTCCAGGAGACACTAATCCCTGAATTTGCTTGGAACTAATCCAAATTCGCGCGACAACAGATCACAAATTAACCGATCTCATCGCAGAAAGTCGAGAACAATTTAACGACTACAAATCGCATATGAAACATCTACTAAAACCAATAAGGATTGCGAATTTACCCATGAAATCCCGTTGGGTTTCGTCAAATCCCCTCGTGAAGAATGCCCCCCACCTCTTCTTCTCCCTTTTCCTCTCTTCTTCTCCCTTCTTCTCCTTCCACCATGGCCAGCAACACCTTGGAGCTTCTTCATCCTCTTGGTAGAGCAAATTGGTAGAGCAAATAGGAGGGGGGCTACTACAAGGCGGCGCAAAAGTCTGTAGCAGAGAATTTTATGCTATGGTTTTGGGGAAGGGCACCCCCCACCTTGACTCCACTAAATGGCTGGCCCACTTGGCTAGGACGCCTTGGGCCCAAAGCCCAAGGTCCAATCCTCCCTCAAATCTTGAATTTTCTTTTAATTACCCTCACTTAAATAATATTGTTCTCTCTAATCTTTATTGCATTTACTAACGAATATTCGGGATATTACACTGTGAAAGTTGATTGTAATTCAAGACCATTAATAGATGTTTCTATAAGATTTCACATGATATGACATAAACAAGATTATACTGATTCTACCTAAATGCAGACGAGTTTTTCTCGATTTTCGCAGATCATAATTCATAATGCTGCCTTTTGCTTATGCTTTCTCCTTGGCAAGATACATTCTAAAATCATGGTCTGATCACTTAGAGGTATACTTTGAAGATTACTATGCATTTTTTTATTAGTTTGGGGGCTGTTAGTTGGGATTGTTGTATCCTTCTTTTGCTTAATATTTAGAACTTGATGAGTTTTTTCGATGATACAACACTCATGCTGAGTGAAAGGCTAAATGCATGAACCCTCGATTTCTTTATTAAATAGAAGAGACAAAGTTTTACTTACAATATTTTAACAAGCACAATGCAAGTTAGCAGCTAAATAACTCCAAATTATTACTTGCAATCAAACCAGAATGTCCTGGTGTTGTCTGTTGGTTATTTAGGAAAAGCTGGTATACAATTATCACTTTGATATATAGATAGGTTGCTGTCAGTATCAGCTTGTTGGTTGCTTATGGGAATGGTTATATACCTAGTTTGTTGTTAGTTTGTTGATAGTCTACTGTTAATGTGCAGGCTAATTTACTATAAATTCTTGGAGAGGGCTAAGAGGGGGTAGTTTCTATAATTTTAATTTTTGTATGATTTTTTTGTTGAACACATGGAGTGGCGTATTAAGATGCCATTTGCATATAGTATTTCTGCACTAGAAAGCATATCTTCAATATATTTGCATATAGTACTTCTGTAAGATATTGTTTCTATAAGTACCCTGGCTATATATGTAATTTAGGATAGTGGGATATTCATTAATAGGTGAAATTCAAGCTCAGCTAATGTGCCTTGTCGAGAATGTACAATGTTCATATAGATTGCTTCGATTTGCTTAATTGGATGAGTGCATCTAGTAGCAAAGTAAGTGTATTGATAGGAAACATTTTTTTTGCTAAGTAAATGTGCATGAGAAAGTTTTACCAAGCATGGACTTTCCAACTGTAGATGCTTTTTGAGAAGATGGGTGAACAACCACCACCAGAGATGCTGTGCCATGGCACACCTACACAAGCACGGGTAATATCGTTTAATACCTACAATTATTGCCTTGTGTACAAACTATTATTTTGCCTTGTTTCATAGTTCAACTTTAAGTGGTACTTTCCATTCGTCACCTTTGTCATATGGAGGACCATTTGACAAAGATAACTAATATTTTTTAGTGTGTCGATCACAACAAGCAAAGACAACAAAGGAGCGAGTGGACTCATGTTGAATGTTCTAAACATGGGCATAACCTGAATCTCATTTACTTATAGTTGATGGTAAGGTGACAAATGACTTTTCTACTAGTTAGTACACCCATAATTGTGAGTTGTTTATGAGGCTAAACAAATTTTTAGTATATGCCAAGTGTCACATGTTCTTAAGCTGACTATTTTAAGCTTACATATTCTTGAGTAGTTGCCATGATTTGTTAACTTAGTAGATTTAGGGGTGCACATTTTGTATTGGAAGATACAGGGGTGGGTTGCACATTTTAGTACCAAAAGACATGATATTGTGGGATGGGTATTTTATATAAGACTGTGATAATTCAAACAACGTTACAAGCCATTACAGTTTCTTCAACTGAAGTTGACATAATGTTTTCACCTTGCAGCAAGGGACTAGGACTGGATCCTCCCATGTGGGCTCACAACCGGATGATGGTGCTATCGATGGTAACGCTAATGTAAACGATAGGGACAACAACAGTGGCGACATTGATGGCGACAATAACCATGCTGCCATTCTGTGACTTTCAGTGATCTCTTGTAGTTCGTTCGACTAGCAGAACTTGAATGTAATGGAAATGGGGACTTTTGTGACTTTTGTATGCGGTACTTCACTTTAGATGTCTTTTGGATGGATGAACCAATCTGGAGGTCAAGTTTATGAATATTGGTATGCTTGTTAGTGAACATGAATCTATTGGCTAGGGATTGTTTATGAAAGCTAAACTTTTTATATGTTTGTTCATTAATTTTATATTTCTTGATGGATACAAGGATGGTGTTGTGATTTGATTATATGATTTGGATATCCATTTAATTGTCTGCCTGTAAATCTGCTTGTAAATCTACTATAACATGCTAGTATTGCTAGTATTCTGCAGTTGGAAATCAATTTTACTGACGGGGAAAACCGCCAGGCTATATTTTCTACCATTCTGGAAATCAGTTTTCCTGGCAGGCGTAAACCGATAGTATTAATTTTCTTAACGGTGACATTAACCATCAGGAAATGAATTTTCTTGACGGTTACAGAAGAACAGTCAATGAAATCGTTAGTTTTATTGACGGCGATATTAACCGTTAGTGAAATACATTTTCTTGACGGTACCAGAAGAATAGTCAACAAAATCACTAATTTTATTGACGGTGACATAACCGTTAGCGCAATTAATTTCCCTCACGGTTTAACCCCTTAGGAAAATGCATGTTTTTACTGACAGGCAAAACCGTCAGGTTTAATTTCCCTGGCGGGTAACCGTCAGCCAAATTTAATTTTCCTTTCCAGCTAGTGCTGGGAGGTTTTGCCTGACGATTAACTGTCAGGAAATTAAAACCTGACGGTTTTTCCTATTTTACTGACGGTTTTGAACCGTAAGGGAATACCCGTTTCCTAGTAGTGAATGACCATGGTCCCGCAACAAGAAGTGAAGGTGCTTGTGTTTTGCTATCCAGGTCACGTATGGCAGGTATTTATGGGGACATTAAGGTGGTGACTTTGGTCGAGCTACCTACATAGACATACAAGTGCTCTCTGGAAGTACATATCATTATTGTTTGAATATTCATCTCTTTGGCTTCAAGCTAAACAAGGTAAATATGTTTGGATCATCTACATATATATATCATATAAATGTTGGCCTGATCAAGAATCCTCGTCAATTAGGTACTACAGAGAACTTCTCACATAATTGCACAAATTACTCATCTACACATATAGTTTAAGTAAATCTCACCATATTGTGATGATGGTTGTCACCCAGCGAGGACTGGATGGAGCCATAATCCAAGGAGTTTGGCTGGTAATCCACCAGCCATGACCAGGCGGTTACGCTATCCTCTTCGGCGCCGACAAGCGTCATATCATAATCCGCTGTACCATCGGGGACGTGTAAAACCCCAAATTTGTACTTTGGAATCCTCTGTGTTCACAGTACTAGTCCCTAAATCAGTAGGTAGTGCTCACAGTTACATCATTGGATATCAACACATATCATGAAAATGTAAAGCTATTGCATAATAATAATCAAAGCGTAAATATACCTTAAGGCGTTTGTCTTTCAAAATGGCCTACTAGGTCAAATACCTTTAAAGAATCAGGCAGAATAAAGTATACCACTTGGAACCCTCACGATATACCCACCGACAATCAACTGGGGGCACACGATCTAGTTCTTGACCTTCTTGTTCTCCAGTCTTGACAAATGCTCATAAGTGCTCACATAACCTTCTTCTCTTATGCTCACTAACTAAAAGAATATATAAAGCGAGCATGAGTACACAATCATATTCGTGAACCAACACACAGAATGTAATTATTATATATGTAAGGCTAATCAAAGAGAGGTTCATGCTTCTCTTATTTGCATAAAGCTTAGTTTGAATTAGATTATGTAGTAGCAATTCCTGAGAGTTAGCATTTTAACTAACACAAGTTTTCATAAATTGAGTTTTGTTCACTACTACAGAAATGCTAATACTGGACGCCTGATCACAGACGGTTCATCGAAACCGTCTGTATTAAACACAATCTCAGACGGTTTTTGTTACCCACCGTCTGTGTTATTCTCCGCGCTAAAAACCGTCTGTGAAGATGTCATATCACAGACGGTTCATGTTTGGAACCGTCTGTGATACTTCACAGATGGTTCCAAACATGAACCGTCTGTGATATTACCCAATATCACAGACGGTTTTTTTAGAACCGTCTGTGATACTTCACGATTTGTTCCAAACAAGAACCGCTCGTGATATTACCCAATATCACAGACGGGTTTTGTTAAAAACCGTCCGTGATAATTAACTCATCACAGACGTATATATAGCTCCGCCTCCCCGGCCAAAACAGATATAGTCTTCTTGATCTCCATCTCTGGCGCTACGATAGGTCCATCACCATTCCGTGCCCGGTTTGAGTACATCGCCTCACCTCACTAAGCCGGCCTGGTCCATTTCAGCTATATATTGTCGCCGAGGAGCTTGCCGCCGTCGCCTCTGTTCACCGATCGACGACCCAGCCGCGCCTTGGACCTTCTCCGACTTTCATTGACACCTTCCTCGTGAACGAGGTGAGATACTGAAGCATAAGCATCCTTTAATTTGAGTAGTTTCAGCGCTACGCCAAATCGCTAGTTTCAGCGCCCATGGGACATCACCGCGGTTCGCCTCAAAGTAGACCTTAGGGCCGAGAGCCACAACTATATAGCAATGCGATGTCACCCCTAAGCCCAGTTTGAGCTTCAAATTAATCCTACTATTTTAATCATTTAGTTAATAAACTAACGAGTCTATGACATGTGGGACCACCATAGATTTTATAAATAAAATCATGAAATAAAAAATGAGTCACTGACAAGTAGGGCCCACATGTAAGTTAATAAAATCGGAAAAATGTAAAAATAAAAAATCGTAATTAAGCCTCGTAAAATACGCTTTTGAAAGTCATCACCCTTTTATTTGTTTTCGTGGTTTTCAATACGAACCGTGTGATGGACCGAAGTCGGATGTACACTAAGAACCGTGTGAGTGAAGAGTACATTAATGGCGTGTCTGCTTACAAGAGCCGCCGAGGAGGATATGTTGAATAAGGCGGAATATATGTACTATCCATGCATTGATCGCGAGAATCAAGATGTTTAACAACCGAGCGCAGATCGAAGCACACTTGATTCAAGGGTTTCAAAAGGGTTATACATGTTGGACCACCACGGTGAAGAGCATATTATACAGAAGTCAACGATATGCATATTATACAGAAGTCAACGATATGCCGCGAATGATGTCGATTGTGGTTCCGATTCGGATAGGTCGCACGATGACAATCTAGATCGAGATGCTTGATGCGAAGGGAACTGTGATGAGAGGGAGTATGTTCAATTCCGGGGCGTGATGGAGGACTCAGAGAAACCTTTGTTCCCGGGCTGCAAGTCGGAATACACAAGGTTGTCATCCGTGCTTAAACTGCTGAAATTGAAGGCAAACAACGGTTGGTCCGACAAGAGTTTCACGGAGCTGTTAGGTCTCTTAGCGGACATGCTTTGGAGGGAAATGAGTTGCCCAAAACCACCTACAAAGCCAAAAGGTTCTTTGTCCATTGGGAATGGAAGTAGAAAGAATACATGCATGTCCGAACGATCAGTATCCTCTACCGTAATGAGTACAAACATGCATGTATGTCCGGTGTGCAACGCATCCCGATACAAGTGTAAGAAGCAATCAGATGACGACGAGAGAATCGAGGTGAAGAAAGGACCTCCTGCTAAGGTGGCATGGTATCTTCTGTAATTCCCGCTTGAAGCGGTTTTTGCGAACCCAAAGAATGCAAAAGCTGCAGATTGGCACTCGAGGAGCGTAAGAATGACGGAAAGTTAAGACACCTGCTGATTCCGCCCAAAGGAGAAACATCGATAGGAGGTTTGTAGACTTCAAAGGGAACCGAGGAATATAAGGTTTGGATTGAGTATGAGATGGAATGAATCCTTTCGGTAACATGAGCAATGACATAGCACTTGGCCCGTGACGCTCAGATCTACAACCTTCCTCCTTGGTTGTGTATGAAGCGGAAGTATATTTTGTTGTCGATACTTATCCAAGGGCGAAGCAACCGGGGAATTATATTGATGTGTACCTAGCACCATTGATGGAAGATCTAAAAATACCGTGGATTGAAGGGTGCAGTATGGGATGCGTACAAACGAGAGAACTTCACTTTACGCTCCTTGTTGTTCTCGCACCATAAATGATTATCCCGCCCTTGCTAATCTGTCGGGCGAGTACAAAAGGGGCCAAAGCACAGACTCACCGCTTAGATGATACCGAGAGTGTGTGGCTGAATCACTCGTGCAAAACCGTGTACATGCGTCATCGTAGGTTCCTTCGAGGGCTCACCCATACCACAGATGAAGAAACAATTCGACGGAGAGAAGGAGGACAGCAAGGCTCCAAGGCATTTAAGCGAAAAAGAGGTCTATGATATGGTTAAGGATTTAGATGTTGTGCTTGGAAAGGGATGTAAATCGAGGACAAGTAAGAAGAACATGTGGAAGAAGAGATCAATATTTTGGGACTTACCTTATTGGGAGCACCTAGAAGTTCGCCATCGCATCGACGCCATGCATGTAGAGAAGAATGTATGTGACAACTTGATTGGTCTCTTCTTGAACATTTGTGACAAAACAAAGGATGGTGTCAACGCATGGCTTGACTTGGTTGATATGGACATCGGACTGAGTTAGCACCAACAAGGACCGATAAAGACGAACGTACCTTCCCCGCTTGTTACACTCTGTCCAAGGCCGAGAGAACCGAATCGCGTGCGGTGCTTGCATGGCGTGAAAGTTCCGTCCCAAGCATTCGCCAACATGAAGAAACTTGTTTCGATAAAAGATTTGAAGTTAATTGGCATGAAGTCTCATGATTGTCATGTGTTGATGACACAAATGCTCCTGTTGTAATTAGAAGTATTTTGCCGATCAAGGTCCGAGAGACAATCATGAGGTCGTGTTTTTTTTAACACAATTGCTCAAGAAGGTCATCGATCTCGAAGGACTAGATGCTCTGCAGGACGAGGTGGTGATGACTCTATGTGATCTTGAGATGTATTTCCCTCCGTCGTTTTTCGATATCATGGTCCATCTCATTGTTCATATTGTGAGGGAGATAAAGATGTGCGGGCTCGTGTTCCTACGTAGCATGTACCCGTTCGAGAGGTTCATGGGAATTCTCAAGTCATATGTACGGAATCGATCTCGCCGAGGGCAAGATCGTCGAAGGTTATGCAACCAAGAGGTCATTGAGTTCGCCGATTACATGGCTCAGTCGAACCGATAGGTGTGCCTCGATCTCGCCATGAGGGGAGGCTCGAGGGTATCGGGACCATCGGAAGGAAAGCAATCACTCCAAATATGGATGCGTATGCTCAAGCCCATTTCACGGTCTTGCAACACATGACTGAAGTGTCCTCAGATATCGACCAAAGACAAGGACGTGCTTGCAATGTAATCCGCCGCGCCGGATGTTTGGATCACGAGACAACACAATGCATTTGGTTCAACCAATGGTTGAAGGAGCGACTTGCTAGGAGCTCGTCAAGTGATATGCTTGACATGGTTAGCAAAAGGGCCAACATTTACAGCTTGTAACATGGCGAGGATCGACATAAATGGGTACACATTCTATACGAGGCTCGTGGATATAAAAGCACTAACGTAATCAGCGGTGTCCGTGATAGATGCATTCAAGATTGATGGGTGAGGAGCTCCTACTATGGGCAAATAGAGGAGATATGGGAGCTCGACTACGTGCTTTTCAAGATCCCCTATTTCGTGCCATTGGGTCCATCTCCCACAGTGAAGGTCGACAAGTACGGCGTCACTACCATGGACCTCGAACGTGTTTGGATACAAAGACGAACCATTCGTCTTGCTAACCAAGTTGTTCAAGTCTTCTATGTTACCGACCGCAAATAAGAAGCGCCACGTAGTTCTTCATGGAAAAAGGAGGATTGTCGGAGTTGAGAATGTAGTGGACGAGGAAGAATACAATCAATTTGACGAGTTGCTCTTTCGAAAGCGGCATAAGGGTCGAGGAAGAAGAACATGACAAAACTAGCTACATACGCGTCGATCATCATGAAGGGCTAATTTTTAAAGATTAATTGAACAATGTGTGTATATGTATGTACATTCTCGATGAATGGTTAATTTTAGTTCATTTGAGTTAATTAATTGATTTGTACTTGTGAAATGGATGTGATTGTTTCTCAAATGAATGTGAATTGGATGTATATACATGTACTTGTTGTCTTTTCTCGCTTGTTTCAGAGGGCATGGCTAGCATTTCTGAGGCTAGCCAATAAATGATCGATCTAGATATTAACCAATACAAAATAATATCACGACGGTTTGAACTACGCATCTCACATGTATATCACAGACGGTTGTTTATTAAAACCGCTCAGGCTATATATATCACAGACGGTTGTTTATTAACACCGCTCAGTGATACATCACATATCATGAGCGGTTCTAAGTGAGAACCGCTCATGATATCACATATCACGACGGTTGTTTATTAAAACCTTCAGGATTCATCACATATCACGAGCGGTTCTAAATTAGAACCGTAGTGATAGTGTGTATCATGAGCGGTTCTAATTTAGAACCGTCTGTGATGTCCATCCCTATTTACATTCGGACTCTAGCTAGGGTTTGCCGCGCCCGCCACTCTCAAACGATTAAGTTTCTCAACTCCTCTCGCTCCCTCCTCCCCCGAGCCCATCGCCACCGTCCTCGACGCCGCCTCCTCGAGCCCGGCGCGACTCCTCCCCCGATCCCGTCGACGCCGCCTCCTCCTCCAGCCCGGTGCGCCTCCCCCCGAGCCCGCCGAGCCTCCTCCTCTGACCGGCGCGCCCCCCCGAGCCCGCGCCTCCTGCCCCGAGCCCGCCGCCTCCTCCTCCCCGAGCTCCGCCCTCCCCTTCGACACCCGCCTGCTGCTCGTCTTGCTCCGCTCGTCCAGTCTCTCGACGCCTAAAGGTAACCAATGCCGAAGTTACCGATCGACCCCCACGCCTTTCCCTAACTATTTCTATCAATAATCTGTCATGGTCCTTCATGATAATTGTACATGTTTTAGGAATTTGTATTTGTTCTAGTCGATTATTCATATGGTATTTGTTTTGATATCGCCATCGGAATACATTGCAATGATAGTTCTATTTCTTGTGAAGATGTCTTCCGCTCATTCTCGAGTCATCGCCGCCTCATGTGTCTCGATGATGCACCATCCTCTCGAACAATATCCAACCGCGTAGAAGAAGAGGAATATCGAAAAGGCCCACGAGCCGATTTACCATCACGGAGGTCGATCACCGGGACCCCTATCAATCCTCGCCGAAAGCCCGTCGATTCGGAGAATGGTCAATAGTTGCACGGAACGGGTCAAGATCACCTATGATTCGTGGAAGGTGGTGCCCGACCATCGAAAACCGATGTCTTTGGCGGAAATTCTCGCATCGCTCGAGATCCCTAGAGAACTCCCGGACTCGTCGACGACACAGCGTTGCTACAGCGCAAAGCGTGGAAGAACTTCAAGAGCACGCTTGTCAAGAACTACGTGGAGAAGGATCTGCCGCCCTTCCACAAGTATCTATTCTTGGAAGAGTCTGGGCCGAAGTTTGTGGCGAAGAAGACGACAGATGAATTTAAGAGTGAAAGTCGGTGCACACGGCCCTCCAGTAAAAACAAGCACCCCACGGACTCGACACTCACTGGGTATGCGGGTAAAGCCCGATATGGAGGGATCAGAACAGCGAAAAGCGCTTTGAATCTCTCCTGCTATTTCCCGAGATCACTAATGTGCGCACCGATAGTGGTTATTTGCGAGGTTATGTATTCGCCCACGGGAAGTGTACTTTCCAAACCTCAAGACCGTGAAGTGTCCCAACGCTCGTAAGATATCGAACTACCTAGTTTGTAATTACTCCATAACTTCATAGGAAGTGAAATGACATGTCGGGCTATATTGCGAGATAACGCTGAGTGCACAATCTTCCCAAGGCTCATTCCAGCAGATAGGGCGAAGATATACTCTCTGCGGCCCTAGGAAACAAAGTGAGCATCCGGTCGCACGAGAGGCGCTGTGTTTTTGTTACATGGGAACAATGGTTCCAAGCGGACTCGGATCGCACTCGAGTAGGAAGAGAGCCAAAGCCGAGCACGATGCAAAGCTACGAGAGGATCTTCGTGCATCCTCGAGATGAGCTCATCGAAAAATTCACTCAATCCTTTGAGGAAAGGATTCGTATGCTCGAGCAAAAGCGAGATAGAGACCTTTGAGGAAAGGATTAAGAAATTGCAAATGCCAAGTCGGTTGGAAGCCCTCGCCTCTACTATACCGCTAGCCACCCCCAAACATCCGAGTAGTCAGGCGTCCAACCCTAACCCTACCACAATAGGTGATGACAGATTTTCGTCGATGACATCCGTAATAATTATTATCTCTGGAATACTCAATCCATTGATAGGCTGTTGGAGTAGCTAATTTTGTATCGTTATGTACGTAGGTGGCTACGGCGCAAGCTCCAAGTGAGATATGTCTCTGTTGCCCTAGATGTTTGCTTGGGGCCAAGTGTATCCATCCGATGTCGGAGCTTTGGTGCACGTGCAAATCTAGCGCCGGTTTCGCAAAAGTGAATGTGGACGGTGTTTGTGCCAATTTCAAGGCCGTCCCGCTAAAAATTCCCCAAACGATGAGGTCATGACTCTAGGGCAAGCCGCTGGAACATTCATCCAAAGGCCCAAGGAGGACATCCGCTCGAGCTACCCGCCCGGTGTCAACTTCACGAGAATGTCTGCAACGGCATCAAGTCCACGGACTGATCCGACCGGCTACTGCAGACCGACATGGCAAGGGCCCGCCGCATCACATGCATCTACACTCGTGCTCGATCGACTCTTGTGAAGTCGACCTATACAAAGCGAGGCAGCAAGGGCAAGGGCAAATCAAGACGATCGAGTCCTCTCGATATCCCTTCTTGCCGTTGGCTTAAATACAAGCTAGGCGAGCCGTTGCTCGAGAAGTTAGACAACCCTACCCTAGGACTGGATTGCACGGAATTGCATGCATGGTACATGGAACAGTCCAACAAGCCGAGTTGATCAACGATGCTCGGGTGTCACCGTCAAGTTCAAGGAGCATCATTTTAACCACGTGTATCAAGACGCTGTCTTCACGGTGACCTTCGACGACTTGTTCGTCTCTTCAACCTCGACGAGCTCGACGCCTCAATCATACGATCTTCGACAATCGTAAGTGTGTACAATCACGGTCAATGTTCGTGTAATATCGATAAATGTTATATATAACTCCTAGCTTTTGTATAATAGATACATGATCTGTGAAGCGAAAAGAAGGAAATCACCGTAGGTTTCCTCGACCCACACATTGTCTCCGAGCAAAGCATCACGGCGAATGCAACATTCGCCGAGAATTACGTTATAGATTTTTTCATGGCTCACCGCAACAAGGAATTCATACTTTTGCCCTACAACCGTAAGTAAGTAGTGTTGCACTCCGGCTATACTTGTTGATTTGTACTTTATAAGCAACACTAACTTAGGTTTAATGACCATGCCGACATACCGTGTAGGTTCCATTGGATTCTAATTGTAATTATACCAAAACGAAATACGTAATATACCTAGATTCCCTCAGAGGGCCACTCACAACTTCACAACTATCCGGAGTTTAATCATCGTAAACACATTTCCTCCATAGAAACTCTATTGTAGTCTTTCCTTCCTTTGCAATGGCTAAGGCTAACTTCTTGGAGTCACGAGGGTGTTCGACGTGTTACATGCTAAAGGATGGAATATCAAGGGAAGGACGCCGCACATGATCAAAATTCCCTGTACTTGCTAGCTAGTACACATTAATCCTATATAACACTTCGTAGCAATGCCTCTCGAACTAACCAATTCTATTTTTGTAGTGCCACCAAAGAAATTACCGTCATAACATCTGTGGATACTATGTTTGCCACAACATGCAACTACTCATCGGTTCGCGATCACCAATGATCCTCGGGTTTGTCAATCTTTCAACAATTATTTCATATATACTTACCAATTTATATAAGCCCTAATTTAACCTTCATATCGACAAAGTTGCGAACATCATCAAATCTGCGTTGGAACAAAGCGAGCTCATAAAAATTCGATCACACCTTGCGTCATTCCCTAATGCATGGTCATAAATCCAAATGGGAGTTTCCACAAGTGTAGCGATTGAACTTGATTGAGATAGATTGAACATAATGGTACATGTGTGTAAATTAATGTACATTAATGGTTAATTTTAGTTAATTGATTTGTGAATTGATGTGTGCTTGTTTCTAAATGAATGCAATTTTGATGTGCTTCAAAATGAATGAGAATTGGATGTGCTTGTTTCAGAGGGCATGGCTAGCATTTCTGAGGCTAGCCAATAAATAGAAATAGATTTAGCAATACAAAGACTACCACAGACGGTGCAGAGATGAAACAAATCGTGATAGTCGACTTACCACGACGGTCAGTAGATGAAACCGCTGCGTGATAGTCCACTATCACGCACGGTTTCATCTACAGCATCGTCTGTGGTAGTCCATCATCACGCACGGTTTCATCTACGCATCGTCAGTGGTAATCGACTATCACGCATTTGTTTCATCTACGCACCATCTGTGGTAGTCGAATATCACTGACGGTTTCATCTACGCATCGCTCGGTAGTCGATTATCACGCACGGTTGCATCTAAAACCGCTCGTGATAGTATATATTACGACGGTTTGAAAACCGCCTGTGATGACCATTAGCATTATCGACCCATAAACTCGACGGCTCACGTAACCGCCTCGTGATGGCGTTTTTGAACTGTCTGTAAAGGCCTTTTCTGTAGTAGTGGTTGTAAAGTACAAGTAGATGATCCAGCCTTCGATACCATTGAGTGGCTCCGTCCACTCAATGCCCATATTCTTTTCTCGGGTCACATCCCATAATTATCACTGGTCCTTGACTAGGTCATCTCAATTCTCTGGGCTTCAACCCAACATTTCCAATCATTCGGCTTCAATCCCATATTTCCAACCACTGGGCTCCAATCCCATATTTCCAACCACTAGGCTCCAACCCAATCTATATCACTTTCCCGAGCTACTTCCATCCGACGATCTCAACGCTGCAACCACCCAGCAATTCTGGCCGGCCTACACCTAAAATTCCGGGTTGAATGCCTCTAGTGACTCTCTGGCTGCACCACTTGGCGAAACTTAGGTTGCACCCCTGGTGAAACCTCAGTCACAATCCCCTGAATCACAGGTGGGACCACCCTCGAATCCCATGGCTGCACCACCCTTGAGCCCTAGGGCGTATTCCCCTTCTAATTCCTTGGTTGTACCCATCCACTAATCCCAAGCCGCATCTACCTTGCAAATCCTGCGACTGTATGCACCCAATACTTGCCACTAGCCCCAACCAGGAAACCTCAAACCCTCGGGCTCTAACCCGGCTTTTCATCCCATCTTGACGTACTCCCATACACATTCACCACTCTTTTGACGTGCCCAAGTCTAAAATAGTTTCTAGGTTTTCCCATTTGAAATCCTTTTTCCTTTTCAAAATACTAGCCAGGCTCTAGTCTCGATTGCCCAAATCCAATTTCCAAGTTTTAAATAATGTCGAGGCAAATCATTGCCCACATGTCAATGTATCTAACGAAGGCTAAGCATGACACTTAGATGTGGACTTATCAACTAGTATGTATACCATTAGTTCTAGGCTGACAAAGGGATGGTGTCCAAATTCAAGGATGGGAAGGTTATATTTAGGTATCATTAGGGTATTAACTATGAGCTAGACCAACATAGTTGTATAAATCATAGCAATGCAATTTCATAATTTAAGGCAATATAATTGCATTTCAAAAGTAGGTGTGATATGATCAAAGTGTTGACTTGCCTTGCTCAATGTTCTGATAAGGCTCAGTATTCTGATAATCGCTTTGCTCAAGGTTTTGGTAATCTTGGTCTTGTTCCTATTCTGTTAATCATGATTCCAGCCTCGTCCTTGTTGGGATTGTTGTTCCTATCATGGCTTCAGCATCTAACTACACAGAATACGATTGAACCCAAGAACATCTGAAAGCATTCAAATGAAATCCAATAAATCCAAATACATTCAAATAAAATGAAAACACTTCGAACAACTAAACATACTTATCGACATCTTGAAAGAAGGGAGTACATTAGATGAGACCAAAACATACTCATTTGGAGTTGATGAAGAAAATACTACAGACAAAGTATAACCAAGAGAAGTCGATGAAGGAAATACTTCAGACGAAGTATAACCAAAGATGTTGATGAAGGAAATACTTCAGACCAAAGTAGATAGATCCAAACTCTATCCTTTTGGTATAGTGGTAGGGTTTTGGGTTGCTAGCTAGACTTAAGGTCAAGTGACCTGTTTGATCTGGGGTGAGGGTGAGAGGATTCAGGCTCTCGGAAAGTCCGCTGGAGTAGAAGGTTATGAATCCAACGGAGAGGGGAAAATCCCAGTAGGAACATCCTTTAATGGCTACCTAGATGGGAGAGATCACCCAGCTAGATGGATCGTTTAATCCACCTTCGGATCATGAATTGTAGTTCTACCATGAGCGAATAGCGATGGATGATAGCTAGAACCTAGGTGATGTTGTTTGGTGGATGAACTTATATATCCACTTGGGAACATACCAGCACTACTCATGCGGCGTCTAGCTACTCTAATGATTCTTTCAGTTATTACTTCCTATTTATCGAGGAAGTTCCATGACGGTTAGGTGAGACCTACGTGTAGGTGCGAGGTTTGCTTTGGGCAGACATAAGTCTCATTGACACATGGGACCTAGTTCATTTAATGGTTTTCCATATCATTTTATATTTATTAAGGAAGTTCCATGAGCCTTCGCTAGAACTTCCGAGTATTGCCTGGACATCGGCCTTATATCTTTAGTGATGTCTACGGTTGTGGGTTCCATCTTTGGGTAATCTATACTTAGTTTTACTACCTATATGGCATAGATCCTATATACCAGTGTCTTATTAATCCACCCTAGTCATCCTTCCACTGAAGTAACTACTTTATTGGTTTCACGACTGTATGTTTCATGATTTTACTTCTATCGCTACAAGTGGGCTACATATGCTGTTGACATCTTACCACCATTGTCAATTATTATTGCTACTATCTTGATAACCACAAACTATAGGCAATTATATGCCAACTAATGTAGCCTACTGATTACTTTAACATTAATGACCTAACGATAGTTATTCTATCTAACATTTAACACTATTCCTTTTTTATATAGACCCATCTACCTATTTAACTCCACATATTAATTAACTATTCGTGTAAACTATTATTAATATTGTTATAACAAGGGGCTAGGGCCTACTATAATTGGGGCAATCTTATTTTGATATGAGTCCTAATCAAGGTTGCACTTTTAATTGAATGTCAGCTGCACACTAATGATTTTAATTAACCTCTAGTTGCTTTTATTACAATGCCATTCATAATCAACCTCCAATTTACCTAAACCATTACTTTAACTAGACCCTAACTAATATGGCCTATTCATCATCATTTGGCATACAAGGCTGCACATATATACATGTATATACTTTTATCCTAGCAGCACTTTCTAATTAACCTTATGTTTTCAATTAGCCCTAATGATCCACATACTAATCCTGAGTTTATCTTTATTATTACAACAATTGTCTAGGATTTACTAGTGTTGGATCATATATGTATGCATGTGCCTAAATATGACTACATCATCTTAGGTTCTAAGAGGTTGCCGGTTAATGTTGCACTGTAAGTTTAAATAGTAATGGTAGCCTAATTAACCTTATAACAAAACTTGTATGGGGTCTTCCTTTCATATTATCATTCCATGATACCGCAACACTATATTGAACTAGTCTCAACTTAAAACCCCAAAGTAGTTATTTAATGATTTAGGACCCTACTATCATGTGGGCACTTTTAAGTATAGATTATTTTGACAATGCCTAATTGCTTGGGATAAATCTTGAATTGATTATTAACTAATTTGGTTAGAAAAGGCAACGACTGATTGAACATTCACCTATCTGATTAAACTATTATCACTTGGGTACGATCCCTACCTCAAACTTGTCTTTGCATTATACAGATAATAGCCTACTGACCATTTTCAATTAACATCAATTTGCCCTTAATTACCTACACTAACTATCACTTCTACAAAAAGGCTAATACTGGACGCCTCATCACAGACGGTTGACCAAAACCATCAGTATTTGATACAATCACATATGGTTTTGGTTTAGCGACCATCTATGTTACTGGTTGTGCTAAAAACCATCTACGAAGAGGTAATATCACAGATGGTTCATGTTGAAAACCGTCTGTGAAGTATCACAGACAGTTCTGAACAAGAACCGTTTGTGATATTTAATAGTATCACAGACGGTTCCTGTTCAGAACCGTCTATGATACTTCACAGATGGTTTTCAACATGAATCATCTGTGACTTCCCGTCCTCATCACAGACGGTTTGTATTAAAAACCGTCTGTGATAATTTGCTCTATTCTAGCTTAAATTCTAGCTCTATTCTCACACAGTGTACTGTTGCTGCTTGGAGGAGGTGGGGCTTTGAGGCAATTTGGTGAAAGGAGACCACGGATTTGGGAAGAGTGATTGTAGATCCATTTGTTCTTGACTATCTCTGGTTAGTAATTTGTTCCTAATTGCATTATATTCTAGATCTACCTTGGTAAAGGGAGAATTGAAGATGGTTTAGATCTAGCTTGATGTAGAGAGAAGATTATTTACATCTAGCATGGTTTAGGGTTTAGGGTTTAGCCAATTCATAGTCTTTGTGTTGTTTTGCCTTAGACCAGATAGTTTTTTTTGTGTTGTTTTGCAAGTCTTGGCTTCTTGCCATTTGAAGTTGACTTTTGCAAATTAATTAGTAGAAGTTGGCTTTAACACTAAATTTTGTTATATGCGTCACGTAGATGGACCGAAGCTGGATGTACACTGACAACCGTGTGAGTGAAGAGTACATTAATGGCGTGTTTTCTTTTACAAGAGCTGTTGAGGAGGATATGTTGAATAAGGGGGTGGAATATATGTACTGTCCGTGCATTGACTACGAGAATTTAAAGATGTTTAATAACTGAGCGCAGATCGAAGCACAATTGATTCGAAGGGGTTTCAAAAAGGGGTATACACGTTGGACCAGTCACGGTGAAGAGTAGATTATACATGAAGGTAGTAATAATGACATCGTCAACGAAGTCAACGATATACCGCCGAATGATGTCGATTGTGGTTCCGATTTGGATAGGCTGCATGATGACAATCTGGATCAGATGCTTCGTGATGTAGAAGGGAACTGTGATGAGAGAGGGTATGTTAAATTTTAGGGCTTGATGGAGGACTCGGAGAAACTTTTGCTCCTGAGCTGCAAGCTGGAATACACAAGGTTATCATTCATGCTTTAACTGCTGAAATTGAAGGCAAGCAACGGTTGGTACGACAAGAGTTTCACGACGCTGTTATGTCTCTTAGCGGGCATGCTTTCGAAGGGAAACGAGTTGCCCAAAACCACCTACAAAACCAAGAAGGTTCTTTGTCCATTGGGAATGGAAGTAGAAAGAATACATGCATGTTTGAATGACTGTATCATCTACCGTAAAGAGTATGCAAACATGCATGTATGTCTGGAGTGCAATGCATCCTGATACAAGTGTAAGAATCAATCAGATGATGGCGAGGGAATCAAGGTAAAGAAAGAACCTCCTGCAAAGGTGGCGTGGTATTTTCCTGTAATTCTCCGTTTGAATTGGTTTTTACGAACCCAAAGGAGGCAAAACTGCTGCATTGGCACTCGAAGGAGCGTAAGAATAATGGAATACTAAGACACCCTGCTGATTCCACCTAGTGGAGAAACATCGGTAGGAGGTTTGCAAACATCGGTGTGGAACCAAGGATTATAAGGTTTGGATTGAGTAGAGATGGAATGAATCCTTCCGGTGACATGAGCAGCCGACATAGCACTTGGCCCGTGACTCTCTATTTCTACAACCTTCCTCCTTGCTTGTGCATGAAGTGGAAGTATATTTTGTTGTCGATACTTATCCAAGGGCCGAAGTAACCTGGGAATGATATTGATGTGTACCTAGCACCATTGATGGAAGATCTAAAAATATTGTGGATCAAAAGGGTAGAGGTATGGGATGCGTACAAACGAGAGAACTTCACTTTACATTTCTTATTGTTTTGCACAATGAATGATTATCCTGCCCTTGCTAACCTGTCGGGCCAGAATACGAAAGGGGCCAAAGCCTGTACTCATTTCTTAGATGATATCGAGAGTGTATGGCTGAAGCACTTGCACAAAACCGTGTACATGCGTCACTGTAGGTTCCATGGAGGGCTCACCCATACCACATGATGAAGAAACAATTCGTCAAAGACAAGGAGGATAGTTCAGCTCCAAGGCATTTAAGTAGAAAAAAGGTCTTTGACATGGTTAAGGATTTAGATGTTGTGCTCGGAAAAGGACGTAAATTGAGGACTCGTGAAAAGAACATCTAGAAGAAGAGATCAATATTTTGGGACATACCATATTGGGAGCACCTAGAAGTTCACCACTACATCGACACCATGCACGTAGAGAAGAATATATGTAACAACTTGATTGGTCTCTTACTGAACATTCATGACAACGCATAGGATGGTGTCAATGCATGCCATGACTTGGTTGATATGGACATCAGACCTGAGTTAGCACCGACAAGGACCGATAAAGGACAAACGTACCTTCCCCCTGCTTGTTACACACTATCCAAGGCTGAGAGAACTAAATTATGCCAGTGCTTGCATGGTGTGAATGTTTGGTCCGGTTACTCCGCCAACATGAAGAAACTTGTTTCGATGGAAGATTTGAAGTTAATTGGCATGAAGTCTAATGATTGTCATGTGCTGATGACACAGATGCTCCCTGTTGCAATTAGAAGTATTGTGTTGATCAAGGTCCGAGAGACAATTATGAGGTTGTGTTATTTCTTTAACATAATTGCACAAAAGGTTATCGATCCTGAACGACTAGATGCTCTGCAAGATGAGGTGATGATGACTCTATGTCATATTGAGATGTATTCCCCTCCATCATTTTTCGATATCATGGTCCATCTCATTGTTCACATTGTGAGGGAGATAAAGATGTGCGGGCCCGTGTTCCTACGTAGCATGTACTCGTTCAAGAGGTTCATGGGAATTCTCAAGTCCTATGTACGAAATCGATCTCGGCCAGAGGGCAGCATCGTCGAAGGTTATGCAACCGAGGAGGTCATTGATTTCTGCATTGAATACATGGCTTAGGTTGAACCGATAGGTGTGTCTCAATCTCGCCATGAGGGGAGACTCGAGGGTATTGAGACCATCGGAAGGAAAGAAATCACTCCAGATATGGATGCATATACTCAAGCCCATTTCACGATTTTGCAACACATGACTGAAGTGTCCCCATATATCGACCAACACAAGGACGTGCTTCGACAACAGAATCTGGTTTGGCGGATGTTTCGATCACAAGATAGCACAGCAATCGGTTCAACCAATGGTTGAAGGAGCGACTCGCTAGGAAAACGTCAAGTGATACGCTGACATGGTTGTCAAAAGGGCCAACATTTACAGTTGTTACATGGCAAGGATACGACATAAATGGGTACACATTCTATACGTAGGCTTGGGATATAAAGAGTACTAACCAGAACAGTGGTGTCTGCATAGATGCGTTCAGTACCGATGGGCTGAGAAGCTCCTACTATGAACTCATAGAGGAGATTTGGGAGCTCGACTACATGCTTTTCAAGATCCCCCTATTTTGGTGTCGTTGGGTCCATCTCCCATAGGTGAAGGTTGACAAGTACACGTCACTACCATTCGTACTCGCTAACCAAGTTGTTCAAGTCTTCTATATAATTGACCAGGCAAATAAGAAGTGCAACGTAGTTCTTCATGGAAAAAGGAGGATTGTCAGAGTTGAGAATGTTGTGGACGAGGAAGAATACAATCAACTTGATGAGTTGCCTCCTTTCAGAAACGGCAAAAGAGTCGAGGAAGAACAACGTGACGAAACAAGCTACATACGCGTCGATCATCATGAAGGGCTAATTTTTAAAGGAAATAAGCAAGTGGTGGAATGATGAATGAAATGTTTATGTGTCATATGTTATAAATGGTTAATTTTAGTTCATTTGAGTTAATTGATTTGTGAAATAGATGTGCTTTGTTTCTCAAATAATGTGAATTGGATGTATACATGTACTTGTTATGTTTCTACTTGTTTTAGAGGGCATGGCTAGCATTTCCTAAGGCTAGCCAATAAACAAAAATAAAATTAGCAATACAAAAAATATCACAGACGGTTCCTTAGGACAAACCGTCTGTGATACATCCTATCACAGACGGTTTCATCTACAAACTGTCTGTGATACATCAGCTATCGCAAATGGTTTCATCTATAAACCGTCTGTGATATATAAGCTATCACAGATGGTTGTTTATTGGAACCATCTGTGATATGTATTTATCGCAGATGATTCTATTTTAGAACCGTCTGTGATGTCCAACCCTATTTATATTCGGACTCAAGGGTTTGCCCGCGCCCTCCACTCAAACGATTAAGTTTCTCTAACTCTCCCTCCTCACCCGAGCGTGTCTCCGTCGTCCTCGACGTCTCCTCCTCCTCGAGCCCAACGCACCTCCTCCCCTGAGCCTGCCACCTTCTCCCCGAGCACGAACTGCCACCTCCCTGAGCCTGGCGCCCCTCCTCGCCCGAGCCCGGCGCACCTCCTTCCCAAGCCTGGCACGCCTCCCCCTCCCCCGAGCACGCGTCGCCTCCTCCTACCCCGAGCCCGTGCGCCTCCCCTTTGACGCAGCCCTGCTGCTCTGGTGCTCCTTGCTCGTCCTTCTCCTCGACGCTCAAAGGTAACCGATGCAATGTGGTGGGCTTGATACTACTTCTAGAATATATTGCAATGTGGTGTGGTGGGCTTGAGATGAATGCTCTGTGATGATAATAGTCTTGTACTGAACTTTTTTTGATAATCGGGTATGAACTTGAGCTCTAATTGGAATGCTTACTACTGTTGATTGATTTTTAGCATTTAGTCTATTACTTTTGATTGGTTCATTGGTTGAACCTCCAGGCCGAAAGTATTATCTGTTGTCTTTTGTTTAAAGATCATGTCGACAAAAAAGTAAAGCACTATTTTAGAGCTCAAAGTTTGAATTAATATTGTCAAATTCAATTAATGAAGAGTATAACTAAAGTAGCTAGAAGGCCAAGATTAAATCTTGTGCAACTCCACATCTGAGAGCAATATTAAAATGTTAAATCTTAGCTATATGCTGATTTTATTTGTCCACGTGATGTTTGTGTTGAGCATATTATTCCTTTTAAATGACTTTGAGGATTCGCATGTTTATATGTCAATTATGGCATTATATTTGTCCTAACTTCTTCCCTACATATCCCAATTATTTATTAATTGGTGTGTATACCCATACACATAGAGAATCTTATGATAATATGTTCATACATGTCAGAACTTCTATTTCTTGTGAAGATGTCGTCCGCTCATTCTTCATCATCGTCACCTCATGTGTCTGATGCACTATCCTCTCGAAAATCCAAGCGCGATAGAAGAAGAAGAATATCGAAAAGGACCGAGGGCCGATTTACCATCACAGAGGTCGATGCGTCTGGGACCCCTCTCAATCCCCGCCGAGCAGCGTCCACATTCTAAAGAATGGTCATAATAGTTGCACGGGAATGAATCAAGATCACCTACAATTCGTGGAAGGAGTTGACCAAAGCTCAGAAAGGTGAGTTGGTGACGGATATTTTCCAATCGTTAGAGATCCCAGAACAACACTAGGCCTCCGTGCGATGACACATTGCTAGCGACGTGCAAAGTGTGGAAGAACTTCAAAAGCACGCTTGTCAAGGATTACATGTTGAAGGATCTGATGCCGTTCTAGAAGTATCCGTTCGTGGAAGAGTACTGGCAAGACTTTGTGGCGAAGAAGACAACAAATGATTTTAGGAGTGAAAGTGCGGCGCATAGGGCACTCTAGGCAAAAAAAACACGCACCCCAACATACTCGGCACCTCTGGGTATGCGGGTAAAATCCCACAATGGAGGTAGCAGGATGAGCAGGCAATCAGTTGGGATGCATGCCCGCCATTTGCTGGGATCCCTGATGAGCACGCCCGAAACTGGATAAGAGCGAGGCCATCTACCGTGTCTTCAAGGGCTATCTCCTTTCCGAATCACACAGACGAGGAAGTGTTTCAATGCATGGAAAGATATCGAACTACCTAGTTTGTAATTACTCCATAACTTCATAGGAAATGAAATAACATGTCGAGTTATTGCAGGAAGCAATGAGTGCACAATCTTCCTAAGGCTCATTCTAGGCAGTCAAGGAGAGAGATATACTCTCCTCGGCCCTAGGAAACAATGAGCACCCGGGTCGCACGAGAGGCCTTGGTCTTTATGTTCTATGAAAATAGGAATTCCCATAGGACTCCAAAGCGTACTGGAGTAGGAAGAGAGCCAAAGCCGAGTGTGGTGCACGACTACGAGAGGGATGAGATCACTGATCACGTTAGAGATGAGATGTGACGGCATATGGAGAGCCTTGAGGAAAGGCTTAGGGGAAATCAGTTTCAAGCCCCTGCCCCTACTATGCTAGCTAATCCCCCAACCGTCGGAGTAGCTGCGTGTTCAACCCTACCCCAAAAAGCGATGATAGATTTCCTGTTGGTGACATCCTGGTAACAATTATTATCTCTGAAATGCTTGATCCAATGATAGGCCTGTTGGAGTAGCTAATTTTGTATCATTATGTAGGTGGCTACGAAGTGCAAGGCTTAAATGAGATATGCCTCCATTTCCCTGCACGCTGCTTGGGGCCAATCGTATCAATCCAGTGTTGGGGCCTTGTTGCATAGTGTAAATCTAGCATCGGGTTTCGTAAAAGTGAATGTGGACGCTGTTCATGCCAATTTCGAGGCCGTCCCAATGAAGATGCCCCCAAACGACGAGGTCGTGACTCTAGGGCAAGCCATTGGAACATTCATCTAGTGGCCCAAGAGGGACATCTGCCTGGAGCTACCTGCACTAGTGTCAACTTCACGGGAATGTCCTTCAACGGTGTTAAGTCCACAAGAGCTACCTGCACCAGAGTTACCTACACCGGAGCTACCTACATCAGAGTTACCTGCACCTATGCAGCATGGGCCCGGTGCATCAGATACATCTACATCTCGTGCCCAGTCAACTCTCGTGAAGTTGACTTCCAAAAAGTGAGGCAGCAAGGGCAAATCAAAGACGGTCAACTCCTGTTCTGATATCCCCTTATTGCCGTTGGCCCAAAAATTCGTGCTACGTGAGCCGTTGGTTGAAACGGTAGAGCGCCACCCTACCCTAGGAATAGCTTACACGAGATTGCATCTATGGTACATGGAACAAGCCAACAAGATGGATTAACAATGGCACTCGGGTGTCAACGTCAAGTTCAATAAGGATCATCTTAACCATATGGTTCAAGACTGTATCTTCGATTCCTCACTCATACGATGCTGGACACTGTAAGTGTGTACAAGCACGGTCAATGTACATGTAATACTGATAAATGTTATATATAACTCCTTACTTTTGTGTGCATATATAAATACACACACACACATGATTTCTGAAGCCAAATTAAGGAAATCACTAGAGGAAAACACCAGTTGGTTTCCTTGACCCACACTTGGTTTCCATGCAAAACATCAAGAAGAATGCAAAATTCATTGAGGATTACATGACGGAGTCATTGCTAGCTCACTACGACAAGGAATTCATACTATTGCCCTACAACCAACAAGGAGTAAGTGCTGCACTAGTGGCTATACTTGTTGATTTGTACTTTATAAGAACAACATGAACTTAGGTTTAATGACCATGGTGACTTACATGTGTAGGTTCCACTGGATTCTAATTGTAATTATACTAAAATGGAATAAGGTAATATACCTAGATTCCCTAAAGAGGGCCAAACATGACTTCGTAGTTGTCCGACAATTAATCGACGGGTAAACACATTTCTTCCATAGATTATCACTACTACAAAACAGGCTATAGTAGACGCCCCATCACAGATGGATCCTTTGGAACCGTCTGTGTTGGGTCAGTCTGGACCTGCGGGTGGCGCGGGCCGACTATCACAAACGATATTTTTTAGAACCGTCTGTGATAGTCATCTATCACAGACGGTTGATGAATAGAACCATCTGTGAATTATCACAGACGGTTCTATTCACAAACCGTCTATGATAATCCCCCTAATCACAGACGGTTTTAGGTTACAACCGTGCATGTACTATCCTGAGCGGTTCTTATTAAGAACCGCTCGTGATAGTTAGTTATCCTGAGCGGTTGTTAATGAGAACCGCTGCGTGATATCTCAACCGACACATCCCTCTGCGCCGCCTCGCCATCGTGTTCATTGCCGCCTTGCCAGTTCATTTGCGCGCGCCTTGCCGCCGCTACCTCTCTGCCACTGCCGCTGCCTCTCTGGCGCCACTACCGCTTTGGAGCAACCCGGCCCCGTGTCGCTGGCTCCACTTAAATCTGCTCCAACATACCTGCTGCTCCTCCCCATGCGCCACACTTCAGTACCGATGGGATGAGGAGCTCCTACTATGGGCAAATAGATATAGTAACTTCACCTCCAAACTTTTTTTTTATTTTGGAATTTTCATATATAAAGCCAAACAACGTGGCCAGTCACTTACAAAAAGATTAAAAAACTAGAAACCTATCTAGCGGCGGAGGTAGGCTGTTATCTCCGTCTTCAATACTTCGTAGGCGGCGACGTTGGGGGCGGACGGTTCATGATCGAGCGAAGCTGAAATCGTCCACCACGACGACTTCGTTCGAGTGTCTCCCGAAGACCCTCGGACTATTGAACCAAGAAGAATTGAGCCCATAGGCTCTCTTCTCTTGCTTGAGGGGTCTCGGCCGTCGACTCGATGCTTCTTTGCCTCGATTAAGCGATCAAGTGACGGCAAGCCTCACGGAGGCGTGCTAACGTCGTTTTGGAGGACCACGTCGATGACGCAGTAAACTTCGCTGAAAGTGGGAGATCACCCGAAGACACGGCGGAGGAGGATGTCAAGGCGGCGGAAGGTGGCCGTCACCGCCTCGCAAATTCTCGGACGAGGAGGAAGACATTGTTAAAATAGTGTTCTTCAGAGCACGATTCAACGTCTGTGAGAGAGTGCGTGTATGGTCGCGATGTAAGAGGAGGCAGCCATTTCTGCTTTTTGTGGAGAAAGGGGATCAAGGAGGTTGTGAGAAATACATTGTAGAAGGGACACATCTATATATAGAACAAGTTCTAAAATTGGAGCGGAGACGAAGAGATATTTAGGGAGTCAGAGCGATGTTGGAAAATGAGATGAAGCCGCTACTGTGTGATCGTGAGACAAAGAGACACATGCGGAAAATGAAGAGCGAAGAGACACGCGGGAAAATGAAGAGAGTTATCACGAGCGGTTACGTAGTATAACCGTCAGTGAAAAGGAATCCTGAGCGGTTACGCTTAAAAACCGTCAGTGATCGTTTCCATATCACGAGCGGTTCTATTCTAGAACCGCTCAGTGATATATTATCACGAGCAGTTCTAATTACAAACCGTCTGTGATATACTTTTTATAAGGCGGAAACGCTAGGGTTTTCCTCTCACTTCTCACTTCTCTCCCACGCCCTTACGCTCTCGCCATTGTTCGCCTCCTCTAGGGTTTAGGGCTGCGCCACCGCCGACCACGACCTCGGCGTCGCCGCCCGACATTGGCGCCCCTCGACCTCTGCGCCGCGCCTCGACCTCGGCGCCCGTTCACCTCCCCGGCCAGAAGCCCCGACATCGCCGCCGCCGACCTCGGTGCCGCCGCCCGACATTGGCGCCTCCGACCTCACGCCGCCGTCCTCCTCCCGTGTCGGCCTCCTCCCTCTGCAGCCGGCATTCTCCTCCCGTGTCGACCTCCTCCCCCTCCTCCCCCGCGTCGGCCTCCTCCTCCTCCTTGCAAGTGAGTTCTCCTCCTCTCTGTGATCGGTTGATCTCCTCCCTTGGGCTTTGTTGACATGCTCTATGTCTTATCTTGAGATTGAATGTGATAGTTAGTTCATACTTGAGCTCTATTGTATTACTTACTCTTCAATATGTCTTTGTTAATTGGTTACTTTCGGTTGAGCTCATAGTTACATTGCAAATTGATCGATGGACTTTGTTGACATGCTCCGTGATGAACTCGTCTTATCTTGAGATTGAATGTGATAGTTAGTTCATACTTGAGCTCTATTGTATTACTTACTCTTGTCAATATGTTGTCTTGTTAATTGGTTACTTTCGTTGAGCTCATAGTTCTATTGCAAATTGATCGAGTTGTATTTACTAGTTTGTGATTCTTCTAGTAGTCTGTATGAGCTCATTCAACTTTTCATTTGCCATCTTGATCTCTCGTAGTCAACCTCTGTTTGACTGGAAGTTTAATAAGTTTTAGATAAGCAGTTGAGATCATTTGACGCTAAGCAAAGTATTG
Organism: Phyllostachys edulis; assembly: GCA_036346405.1. Classification (NCBI taxonomy): domain Eukaryota; kingdom Viridiplantae; phylum Streptophyta; class Magnoliopsida; order Poales; family Poaceae; genus Phyllostachys; species Phyllostachys edulis. The sequence goes on along the minus strand of CM070551.1, from coordinate 77,376,143 downwards.
TTTAGAGCTCATAGTTTGAATTTATATTATCATATTCATTTAATGAAGAGTATAGACAATAGGATTGAGATGGCAAAGACTTGTTCTTTAGCTACTCTCCTTCGAGAGCACATAATATCATTAATTAATATGTTGGAATACCGTCTCATGCAATCGTGAGTTCTTGTGCGGCATCCTCTCTGTGAGTATTGCTCCTCTGTGGCGCTTTGGTTGATCTTTGCATAAATATATATATATATATATATATATATATATATATATATATATATATATATATTGTAGTGCTAGTTGATACCTTGATCTGTATTAGTTCTGATTTCTGAGTCTAATACTGAAGATATTGCAAATTGATCTGTGGGCTTTGTTGACATGCTCTGTGATGAACTTTGTCTTATACTGACATTGAATGTGATAGTTAGTTCATACTTGAGCTCTATTGTATTACTTGCTACTGTCAATATGATGTACTGTTGGATTAAGGAGTGTTAAATTCTTTAGGAATTATGCTTTAATGCTAATTAATTTTGTTGGGATTAATTCTGAAAATTTGCTTGATTCTATTTTGTTTCTATGTCTTTATTAAAGGCTAGTCTTCTGTACATGAAGCATTAAACATTTGCTTAGCATTTTCTTCGTCGATCTTGACACACTTGAGTGTACCTTTGCTTCATGCCAATCCTCCACGGCATGAAGCAAATGGTACACTCCAGTGTGTCAGGCTCGATGAAGTAGGCTCGGGCAAAAGATTTGTATCACTAGTTTCTATCTATACAAAGATCACAAGAGAAGCTGGTGGATTAAGGAGCGTTAGAATAGGAGCAGGGAGGTAGTGAGCCCTAGAGCATTAAACCTTTGCTTAGCATTTTCTTTGTCGATCCTGACACACTTGAGTGTACCTTTGCTTTGTGCCAATCCTCCATGGCACAATGCAAATGGTACACTCCAGTGTGTTAACTTTTCATTTGCCATCTTCATCTCTATAGTCAACCTCTGTACTTCTTCCCGAGATTAATTGTTTCATATTTATCTTTGGAATGTTAGTAGTCCAGATGAGCTCATTCAACTTTTCATTTGCCATCTTGATCTCTATAGTCAACCTCTGTATTTCTTCCCGAGAGCAAGTAAGTGAGTCGGCAGAGGCACTGTCTTCGCCGCCGTCACCAACGCCGCAGATGGAAGAGGCGCCGACGAGGCCGCCAACACCGAGCCCGCAAATGGAAGAGGCGCCGACGAGGCCGCCGACACCGACGCCCCAGATGGAAGAGGCGCCGACGAGGCCGCCGTCATCGTCGACGGTAATGACACGGGCGAGATGGCGAGGACAATCAAAAATGCCTCACGGGCCGACCGGTCATCACGGAGGTCAAGGACTTTGGGGTCCCTCTCGGTCCCAAGAGATCGTGGCGAGATTCCGGACCATCTGCGGATACTTGCAAGGAGCGGGTCCTCATCACCACACCAACGTGGAAGGACTGACGAAAGAAGCGAAGGCGCTACAGGGCAGAACTTTCGGAGAAGTTCACTATTCCGAAGCACATGTGGCGCGCGTGCGACGGACGGCGATGCTCACGATGGGTAAATCGTGGAGGACCTTCAAGAGCATTCTTGTCACGGCACGTGAACACGGGTCAAACGCCCTTCAGCGAAGATGATTCTTGGCGCGGAAGCATGGGACACCTTTGTGGCTATGAAAACGACGGCCAAATTTAAGGAGCAAAGTGCGGCGCACAAAGCTCTCGGACATGAAACACTCACCCGACAGACTCGACACACTGGTGCGCGGGTAAATCGAGGAATGGGCGGCGAAGAAGGAGAACCCGTTTCCCGATGTCACAGACCCGTGTTCCCTAAGCTGGTTAAAAGCGAGGGCAAAAGTCTCGTCTTCGGGCAGCATCTCCTTCACAAACCCGGTAGACCAGGAAGTGTCCCAACGTGTGGTAAATATGTCGAACTACTAAGTTGTTAATAAGTCCATAACTTCATAGTGCCTATAATAACGTGATGACCTCTTGCAGCGTGACTTGACTGCCCAAGCTTCCCAAGGCTCCTTCCATGCAGACAGGGAGAAGGATATACTATCTACGGCCTTGGGAAACAAGGAGCACCCGGGTCGCACGCGAGGCCTTGGGGTTAACGTACCTTGGAGTCATGGATTCGCGGACGACTACTACACGTATAGGACTAGGAAGAGATCCAAGACCGAGCACGACAACCCGGTTGGTACAGATGATTACTAACCAATTTCAAAGATAGATGGCAAGCATTGCGAGTCAAATGGATATACTCATGAGCGGTGATGCATAAGCCGCCCGCTAATTCGGGAGGCGGTCCTCCTCGACGTCGGAGTAGCGTCACGTCCGCACATAATTGTGAACATGACGACGTCCGATTACCGATAGACGACATCAAGGTAACGTACATCTATGGAATGCACCAAAGATAGACCTATAGGATGCCTTAGCTAATTGCGTATCGTTTTGTAGGAGCCAACGCCCTGTAAGCTCGAAGTGAGGATGGATGGGTCCCTTTGTATTGAGGCTGCGCAGGGGATGGTGTATCCATACGAGGAAGGGGCATTGCCGCACGGTGCCTAGCTGGCGCACGGTTACGCCAGGGTCCAGGTGGATATGGTACATGTCAATTTCCGAGCCGTCCCGCTGGAGATTTGCCCGAACGAAGAGATCACAACACTAGGGGATGCCGTCCTCTCTTTTATCCAGTGGCGCAAGAAGAACATCGCACTGGACCTAGTAGTGCCGCGATCTGGACACGACCATTCCTCTCCAACGGGACCCTCGATGACCTCACCTCATGTTTCGCCTCGAAGGCCACCTCTTGATTCCGTGGAGAAGACACCGAAGAACAACAAAAGCATTCGGCGTGTCGGTTCTGAGTCGTCTCACAAAAGACGGCCCAATCGCTAAGGCCAAATCGAAATCAACGAGCGTTAAAGCGCCTCCCAAGTCCGGAAGTCAGGAAGTCCGTGATACCGGAAGTCCGCGATACCTAGGAACTACATCATCGGAAAACCATTGTGCTCCGGCGCAGATATTAATGCACGCCGGATATGCTTGTCGCTTTGCATGCACGGTACTTGGACAAGACCCAAAAGAAGGGTGCGATCTTCGAATCACCGTCGATCTGAGGACAAGCATTTCTTCAACGGACGAGGTACTTCGTCGGGTTTCAACGACCTATATGACCTATTCAACCTCGTTGGCCTCGGCGTCTCTCGCTTCTCGATGTTGGACATCGTAAGTCGCGTACAATCAAGTTCTACATTCATCTAATACCGATAAATATCACAACTCATTGCTTATGTATAGATACATCTTTGAAAAATGTCCTGAATGGAAAGAACCGGTGGGTTTCCTTGACCCACATGTGGTATCGTTGCAAACCATCCAACAAGACTCGTCCTTCATCGAGAAATACATAACGACGTCATTGCTTCGTCAAACAAACATGAAGTACATAGTGGTGCCCTACAACCGGGGTAAGTGTCACTACTTGCTATACAAATTTCATTTGTACTTTATACTGCAAAGACGAACTTAGGTTTAATGACTATAGCGACATACATGAGTAGGTACCATTTGGATCCTTTTAGTTATTATACCCAAGAGGAACCATGTGATATACCTTGATTCCCTAAACCGCAACAAGCACGACTTGACATTCTAAGAGGAATACTCGTGAGGTATGCTCATTTCCTCCTTACATAACTCTATTGTAGTCTTCATTCGTTTGAAATGGCGAGGATAACTTTTTGAATCATGTAGGTCGTTCATCAATTATGTTGCCAACAAAGGAATATACGATGGAAAGAGCGCCTAACTAACACACAGATGGATTTTCGATGCGCGCTACAACACAATAATCCTATATCATACTTCATAATAGCGCGTCTCGAACCGACTATACCTATATATGTAATTCTATTTTTGCGGTCGCCAAACAAAAAGATGATGAGTTATGTGCAATCTCGTCGCTATCATATGCGACTAATCCTTAGAGCTAGGAAGAAGGATCACGAGGTTTGTCAATCTCGAAATAATTATTTCCTAATTGTAAATTTAAATATATATAGCTTACCACTTTACTCTTAATTGGTAGCGGCGTGTCTTGGATTTACAATGTGATTCACTCGTTCGGAAGAGATCAAGGACATTCGAGGAAGCTCGCACCTTTATCAACACGTAAATCATTAACGATAATGGAGAGTTTCACTCCGCCAACCGAGAGCATCACCCGCCGACACCTCTCAACGTAAACAATTGTAATCCGGTTGTAACTATAGCGACAATACTTGAACAAATGCGATCTTTTGTAATTTATTTTGAGTAATGATCACTTTGAGTTGTCAACAATTGATTATCTCTAATGAATCTGTTTTTGTGCATGCTTGAATTGTTTTGTGCATGCTTGTTCTCGAGGGCATGGCTAGCAATTCCCGAGGCTAGCGGAAAACAACAAAATTGTGGTCGGGGTATGAGCTATCACAGACGGTTTTTGTTAAAACCGTGCAGTGAAGGCATGTATCACAGAGCGGTTTCTCTGAAAACCGCTCGTGATACAAGAATATCCTGAGCGGTTATCAAAACAAACCGTCGTGATCGAGCATATCACGAGCGGTTCTAAAGAAAAGCCGATGTGATATTCACAAATCACGAGCGGATTTTATTTAGAACCGCCTGTGATATTCTCGATCACGAGATGGTTTTAGTCCAAACTATGCGTGATACTAGCCTTCGCTGAGCGGTTTTTAGTAAAACCGTCTATGATATTTCGTATCACGAGCGGTTTTTACCGTGCGTGATAATATCTGTTATCACAGACCAACAAACATAGGCGGTTCGGAAGCAAATGCGTGATAACGATTCCGAACCGCTCGCATCATGTGCCTTCCTGTAGTAGTGTACTCTATTGTAGTCTTTTCTTCCTTTGCAATGGCTAAGGCTAACTTCTTGGAATCATGTAGGTCATTCACCGTGTACTTTGCTAAAGGAGGGAAATCCAAGGGAAGGATCCTGCAACACGATCTAAATTTTCCGGTATTCACAGTACACATTAATCCTATATAACACTTTGTAGTAATGCTTCTCGAACTAACCAATTCTATTTTGGAGTGCCACCAGTAGCCACCGGGCAACATTTGTGGATACTATGTTTTCCACAACATGGAACTACTTGTCGGTTCCGTGATGATCAATGATCCTCAGGTTTGTCAATCTTGCAATAATTATTTCATACTTATCAATTTATATAGGGATAATTAGCTCAGTGACATCGCGTTGGGACGTAATCGGAGGAATGACACTCCATTCATGACGCATTGGAAAATAACATCGCGAACACCAAAAATTATGCTGAATGACATCGCCGTCAGTTACTTCTGTTTCCAATTTTTTTTAAATATGGAAACTGAGCTCAACAAAATATTAATTTTTGTGGAGCCTCCCGACACATTTTAATTGCTTTTGTATTTTTTTTAAAAAATTTATACGTTCTGATTTTGTCTCTAAAATTCATTTAAGTATACTATTTGTAGGAATTTTCTAATATAGAAAATGAGGTCTAAACATTATGAATTTTTTAGGCCCTTAGACAATGGAATAGATTGTGTAATTTTTCTAGAATTTTTACAAAATTAATTAATGCAATTTACTAATGTCCATTATGTAAGAGTCTAATATTTCATAATGTAAGGACATTATAAAATTGCATTAATTAATTTTGTAAAAATTCTAGAAAAATTATACAATCAAGTCCACTATGTAAAGAGCCTAATTTTTTTCATAATGTTTGGACCTCATTTTCTATATTAAAAAATTCCTACAAACAGTATATTAAATGAATTTTATAGACAAAATCAGAACGTATAATTTTTTTTAAAAAAAATACACAAGTAGTTAAACTGTGTTAGGAGGCTCCATAAAAAAAATGATAATTTGTTGAGCTTAGTTTCTATATTTAAAAAATTCTGGAAACAAAAGTAACTGACGGCGATGTCATTCAGCATAATTTTTAGTGTTCGCGATGTTATTTTTCAGTGCGTCACGAACGAAGTGTCGTTCCTCCGATTACGTCCCAACGCGATGTCGCTGAGCTAATTTCCCCATTTATATATGCATGAATTTAATATTCCTAGCGACAGGTTGCGAGCATTGCTACAACTGCGCTGGAACAGGGCCAGCTCATAAACATTCGAGGATAGTTTGCGTCATTCTTGAACCATGAGATCATAAATCTAGATGGAAAGTTCCACAATGTAGATTGAACTTGATTAGGATACAATTGAATTTAATGGTACATGTGTGTAAATGTGCATGAATGATTAATTTTAGTTAATTGATTTGTGAAATGGATGTACTTGTTTCTAAAATGAATGTGAATTAGATGTATATATGTACTTATTTTGTTTCGGCTTGTTTCAGAAGGCATGGCTAGCATTTCCTGAGGCTAGCCAATAAACAGAAATAAATTTAGCAATACAAAAGAATATCACAGACGGTTCCTTAGGACAAACCGTCTGTGATACATCAGCTCTCATAGATGGTTTCATCTACAAACCATCGGTAATACATCAACTATCATAGATGGTTTCATCGACAAACTGTATGCGATAGTCAACCATCACAAACAGTTCGAAGTTAATAACTGTCTCTGATAGTCTGCATCACAGACGGTTGGAAAACCGTCTGTGATGACCTCATGTTATTACTGACCCATAAACTCAGACGACTCATGAAACCGTTTGTGATGACGTTTTTGAACCGTCTGTGAAAACCTTTTCTGTAGTAGTGTACTAAGCGAATCGTTAATCCCTGCTACTTAACCCTAAATCACTTACTAGGGGAGGACCCACTGTCATAAACTATTGAAGCACTGATTGAGGCTTACTAACTTATGGGTGAGCCCCTAGGTCATATGCGCATACTCAGACAGCAAGTACTACGCAGAGACGCCCTAATGGAGCTTGTCATGGCCATGGCTTCCTTGAGTCTGGCGCACAACGCTATACTCCTTCCGTTCTTTTTTACTTGACTTCCTAGAATCCGTGTAGTCAAATTTTCTAAAGTTTGACTACCAATAGATTTAAAACTATCTAGATTGACTACATAAAAATTATATCATTAGATTTGTCGTTAAAAATACTATCATAATATTATAATTTTATTACTACATCTTAATATAAAGTTATAAAAAGTAACGGTCAAAGTCGCATCTCGAAAATCGCAAAAAGTCAAAAACGTCAAGTAAAAAAGAACGGAGGGAGTACCAGTGAGTATTATTTAATCTGTGATGAAAGTGGAATGAGCTTATTTATAGACATTACGCAACTCTGTTAGTTCCACCCAATGAATGGTCGGCAATTGTCCCATTAATTATCAAAGTATCTACATCGCTTAATTTATATAGTTTTTTTTAAGGAAAACCCTTTCTCTAGCCAGTAAGTCTCATTACATAAAAAAAAATTAGATTAGTTTAATTACTTATTTATATGTCTTGTTTTGTCCAAAAGAAAGGTCTCGGTCAGGAATATGAAAGTTTTGCTTTCCCACAACTTGGATTTGTAATTGTCAGCTTTTTCCAACTTGATGGAAATAATTGCAACTGTATTCCAAATAATTATATTTTTTGTGCCATCCAACCCACTAGCTAATTAATAATTCTCAAAGTCAGCTTCATAACGTTTACGACAGCTGAAGGATTAAAGAACAAGTAACACCATAGGGCATCTCCGTCCCTTAATACCAAACAACGTAAGTATATGCTAAGGTAGGCCGCACCACATTTTCTCTGTTTAAAAATATCTAGGTCGCTATTTACTCCATCCCTTGTATCATCTATGTGACTATGTCTACTCTATAACAGGATCTGCTGCCTTTTTTTTTTTTGGAACCTCTGCGTAAAAGCCAGTTTTTTAAAGAAAATCAGTATAGAACGGGCCACAGGAGGAACTACCCTGCGCATAGGGGTGAAAACAAGCTGGCTCGGCTCGGCTCGGCTCGAGGTGACACGTTAGGCTTGTTAGCCGTCACACTGAAGGGCCGAACGGGGAGGCGGAGGTGGATGCAGACACGGAGGACGTTGGCGAGTGGCGATTTCCACCCCTACTGGTACACATAGTATGCAAGTGTTGGCGCAAAAATACGACACGAAGAAGCACCAACACACGATTTGATAAATAGCGGCAAAATTGAACCCAAGCGACGTTAGGATTCAACCTGGCCGAAAAACCATAGCGCACAACACCTAGGCAGAGCTAGTCGTGGTGTTGGGGTGGCGGTGATGTCTTGACAAGGTCCTTGAACCTGGCAGGGAAAGTAGAAGAGATCGGAAAGGAAACATGACCACAGGGAAGGTACGGTAGAAAAAATAGTAGATGCAAATTGTATTGATCGATTGGTGATGTTTTCAATCGGCCATGACCCTCTTCTATTTAAAAGAAACAATCTCAGTTTTAATGCATTGCTAGCACTAGCTTCACCACACTGCAAAATAAATTGACCAACATGCTCTAAAGTGGTCGTACAATCATCTCCAGTGAACTTAATAAATTCAGGCACTCTAAATCCTCTAGGATACTGAACATTATCATAGAAATCAGGATATGGTTCTTGATACGTACGTGCTCTACCTTTGGGCTCCACCCCAAACTGTTCTCTCAAAATATTAACCACTTACTCTAACATTTTTAGTCCCCATATATGGCCCGGCCGTAGGCCGAGTGGGTGTCGCATCAACTGGTTGTTGTGATCCAAAAATAATGGTTTGTGGTGTCTCATTGGCATATGTAGTATGGTTCTGCTGTGAATATGTTATATGTTGCGGAGAACTATTGAAATTACTAGCAGGCAGTGGACCATATGGAATGTCGGAACCTTGAGGTGGCACGGGAGGTATACTATATGCTACAGTGCGGTACAAAGGTGTCTACAAATTTGCTGAATTTACTCCCATGCTAGTGTAATTGCCAATATTAGGTACATCCGAATTGACCATATTAGCATTTGTATATGATGAAGGCACAGGGGCTGCAGATTCGGGCATAGCAATATTTGGAATAGCATGCAATGATGCACTGTGACCAACCGAACTTAACGCATTAGTTCGGCTCTGTATATGTTGCACCAGCACAACCTGTGGTATAACCTGAGATGGTATACCTGCTGCCAATGTGTTAACAAGCAAGGAGCCATGCTGAACGTTGCTATCATTGTTAATATTGTAAGCATTAGCATGAGGCAAAACGGGTTGTTTCAGATCTTTTTCACTTTGCACTTCAAAACCCATGGCCTTAAGACGATTAGATAACAACCTATCCAAGGTATTAGAAACGGAAGCACTTACTTGCTGATCAATCATCAAAGCAACTTGCTCTTCAGTAGGAGATGCACTACTCACAGTGGTGGTTACCTCATGCTTGATGTAGATAGGTGTGAATTCTCCTCCCTTCTAGACTTTCTATAACCGATAAATCTTTTATATTCAAACACGTGAGTTTCTTTGAGGAAGTCTTCGTGGAAAGTCCTAAGGTCTTCGCGGAAAGTCCTGATGAAGTTGCGCGGGATCTCCAGAAGAGGTCTTGAATGGCCTTGATGAAGCCACGTAGCGCTCCTGAGGAGGTCCTGAGCAGCCCTGATGAAGCCACTTAGTGCGCCTGAGGAGGTCCTGAGCTACCATGATGAAGGCGCGCGAGCACTCCTTAGGAGATCCTGAGCGGCCCTGATGAAGGCGCGCAAATGTACCTGGGGAGGTCTTGGGAGGTCCTGATGAAGCCACGTGAGCGCCCTTAAGGAGGTCCTGGGTGGCTCTAATGAAGGCGCACGAGTGTTCCTGGAGAGATCTTAGGCGGTCCTAATGAAGCCACGTGAGCTCCCTTCAAGAGATCTTGGACGGCCCTGATGAAGCCGCATAGCGCTCCTGAGGAGGTCTTGGATGGCTCTGATGAAGCCGCGTAACGCTCCTGAGGAGATCCTAGGAGGCTCTGATGAAGCCACGCAGCACCCCGGAGGAGGTCTTGAGCGGCCCTGATGAAGGTGCGCGAGCACTCCTAAGGAGGTCTTGAGCGGCCCTAATGAGACCACGTTGCACTCCGGAGGAGGTCCTGGGCGGTTCTGATGAGGCCACGTGAGTGCTCCTAGGGAGGTCTTAGGCGGTCTTGATGAGGCCACATGAATGCTCCTCGGATGTCTTGGGCGTGCTTTTCCTTGTCCTCACGACCTTCTGCTTTGCAAAGACCACCTCTTGGATGTTTTGCAAGGACCACCCTTTTGAACCAAGACCTCCTGTTTTATGAAGACCACCCTTTCGATCATTTTACAAAGACCACCCTCCAGGTCCTCCTAGGAAGTCTTTGTGGATGTTTTCCAGGACCACCCAAGACGTCCTCTAGGACCTCCAAGGAGGTCTTTTGAAGAGGTCGTTTAAGACCTCTCGAACTGTTCACCGAAGAACTGTAGCGAGGAGGTATTGCAGTACTGTAGCAAGGAGGTCTTCAGAAGTACTGGAGCTCCAGGTACTGTTCACCGAGGTATTGTAGCGAGGAGGTCTTTCAGCACTATAGCAAGGAGGTCTTCCAGCACTGTAGCAAGGTGGTCTTTCAGCACTGTAGCAAGGTGGCCTTCTGAGTCTTGAAGAGGTTATTTTTGAAGCCAGGACCTCCCAGGAGGTCTTTTAGGCCATTCTGCCTTCCGATTTAAAACCAAAATTAGTTGAATCAGTGGTAGCTTTAAATCCTTGTCATTAGACCAATCAGCATTGCAATGACCATTATAGATGCCAAATCTTGTCATCAACAGACAGCATTGTGGGTCTTTGGTGGAGATGGAAGGGGCGAGGAGACGGAGGTCAAGAGCCGAGAGGGTAGTGTGAGGAGAACAACGATTTCTTCTGTCGGAGTGAGTGCAAGGCCTGTTCCCTATGTGGTGGATAACGAGTCGGCTTGGGGTTGGCTCATTAACTTAATGAGCAGAAAAGGGGGTTGGCTCAACTTGCTTATTCCACAATCTCTAGTCAAGCCTTAAATGAGCCGAGTTAGCTCATAAGCTTCGAGTTTTTTTTCCACCCGGATCACGCCTCCTACTCCTTCGCTTCACTCCATGCCAGGTGAGGATGGCCTTAGGTCGCAATATGAATCATGACCTCAATCGTGCTATACGGTACAATATCATGGCTCTAGATTAGTGTAGATGAATTGTTGAGGGCCGTTTTTAGTTTCTCTCGAGATAATTCGATATTGCATCTTCCACCTAATGCCACCACTCTGTCCTTCCCCTAAAATTAGACAATACAGGTCCCACTATACCCTGAAGATATAAAATTAAATCCAATCTAGATCAAAGTTTGCTCTACAATGCAAATCTAAATCTGAGGTCACATAGACCTTATAAGCAGTTAAGGAGTAATAGAAAAAAAAGTTATGCCTTGTTTGGATGGGCCCAAATCCTAGTCTATCCACATGGATGATGTCCTGCAAGTGCACAGAACCGTTGTAACGCTTTTCCTTGAAGTATTCCAAGGTTTATCAAACCCAAAAAGAAGCAAAGGAAAGCTAATCTCTCTTGAATGCAACTATACCTGTAAATAGTTATAATTGAAAAGGATAAAGTAAAAGGGAATTTAAATACGATAATTGAGTGAAAAGTAAATGCAACTATCAGATAAAATAAATGACTCAAATGTAATACTAGACTAGGCATTGGAGATTTTAGTTCAAGGTAAAGTGGTAGGTAGGGATGTATATCATAATCGATGGTTTCGTAGGCAAGTTACCCTTGTGTTGCCATTCCCCTGCTCTGCTGCCCACCTCTTAACAGCCTAATTTTGGAATATTTTAAAACTTGCTAGAAATTTATGGGATTTCAAAAACTTTTGTTGAATTTTGGGAATTTCCAAAAACTTGGCTTGCATTTCAAAAATGTAAATCCAATTACCCACTCCAAATGGGAATAATAAAAATCTACAAGTCAACAACATGTTAAATCTCCTCAGATTTGAATTTCAATTTCAAACTTAGTTCTGAAGTCCAATAAAAAAAGTTTAAATATTTTCCCTCTCCCTTTCTCCTCCCTTTGGCCGCATCCAACCCAGAGGCCCAACCCTACTCCTCTCCCTTGGCCTATCATTGTGCCGCGTCCGCCTACCTAGCCACTTGGTCTCTTCCTCGCTTGTGCCCACTAAAAAGTGGCCCCTAGCCCACCTGTCAGACCACCCTATAGTACATCTTTCCCACGTGCTGCTCGTTGCACTGTACGCTCACTACAGTGCCATGTTAGCTCGCCTCAAGCACTGTGGACTTGCCTCAAGCCTCACTCATTGTCTCGTGATGCCGCAACCTTATCCCATCTACGCGCTAGGCCTTGCACACCCTCCGCTCAGGTGCCCATGCCACGCTAGGTTTGCCCTTATCGCCTCCCCACTGCTCCATGCTATTTAAGCCCCAGCCGAGTGTGTCATCGTGCTCACCATATTCTCTGCTGCCTATTCCTCGCTTTCACCCTCTTCTCCGCCTCAGGTTGTCAAGAAATCGCCTTCTTCCCCAAATCACGTCGCTTTCTTAACCATTGGATTTCGGCTGCCATGGTGAGTCCCGACATAATCGTCTTTCTTGCTGAGGTCACCTTGACTACCTTTTCCTCACAAGTAACATCCCAATTTTCTGAGCTTTAAAAATCTTTTAAAGAGTTAATAGCATAAAATTCACCATTTGGGTTTTATTTGATTTTAATTCAAAAGCTTAATATGGACTTTGTACATCAAAACAATTTAATATGATTAAAGTCAACATGAACAATGGTCAAAACTATTTTATTTGGGTTCTTTGGGCTTGGATATATTTTCTAGAATTTTCTAGAATTTTTCCAAGTTCATTTGCTATTTTCTAATGCTTATTTGGATTTCTGGTATTTTCTTAAAAAGAAAAACTATTTTAAAATATCAAATAATCCTTGGGCCGAAACCCAATTCCTTTCCTGTTTCGGCCTAGTCACTGTGCGGCCCATCTTTTCCCCACCATTGGATCATCGTGGGACGGTTGGATCCGCGTGCTCGCGCTCGCCCACGCGCGTCCTCACTCCGTGCCGCTGTCAGGTGGGCCCACTGAGTCGTCGTCTCCGTTTGGCCATCGTCTCCGTGTGAATGCCGCGTCCGAGTCCGCCATGGCTGGAACTCCGAGCTCGACACGACAACAGAGTTTTCCATCTAAAACCTCCCTGATTTCGTTGCCAAATCTTATCTCTTGGCGTTCCGCACCCATATCTGCTCTTGATCGTTCCCGATTCAAACTCTATCCCGTAGATTGAACAAACCCGAGGAAATCCCGATTTGGGGATTCCTTATCCCGTGCCACCGCAATTCGAGGTTTGGGGTTTTTGCCGCCGCCGACAAAAACTCGAATTGCGCCGCCATCTTCGTCGCCGCATCATCCCCGAGGGCACCATCGTGATCAGCGTCACGTGGGCTACCTCCTGGGACCATCCACATCGTCAGGGCCTTGTCGGAGCAGCCGTCCGACAACACTCAATCCTCTTCGCCGCTTGAACCTCGCCGCCAGCCATCTCTGTCAACCTCGACCACCCGGAGCTACTCCATCAGGTTCGCAACAACGAGAGCTGCACGCTGGTACCATCCACGCTCGCCGGAGTGCCGCCGTTCGCCGTGCCCTTGGTTCCCGAGCCTCCACCTCAACACCGTGCGTGCGTGTTGACCTGTGTGGCGCTGCGTCAGCACCACGTGTGCGAGGGCGTGCCACCCGGGCAGACCCCAGATTCATCTGGCTCGGTGAACTTGGATCACCGTGAGCCATCTCACTGATGTGTGGGCCCCACATGTCAGTAATTCTTTTTAATTCTTTAATTCCGAGCGCTGACGTCATCGTTGCGCAATAATCCGATTTTTCTTTTAAGAAATAATTTGGAAAGTCGGAATAATCAGTTTTTAGGGTTTTTCTAGATTTCCAATCTTCCCAAGCTCATATCTTTTGCATCCGAACTCCGATTGAGCCCATTCAAATTTCTAAATTCAAGATCTACCGATCTGAGATTTTTATTTAATTTTTGGAGTTTGTTTTGCCCCTGTTTTATTTATTTTGTTTTGTTTGTTTGTTTTGTTTGCAAGTAGACGTTGATACCTCGGGAGGTTTTGAAGAGCAAGGAGCATCTCAAGACCAAGATCAATACCAAGACCTTTTCTAAGGCAAGTTATACCTTTGATCATATTGGTTCCAGTTTTCAAAAGTTATATTGATTTAAATTATTGCATTTACTTTAATTATTTAATTCGATGCTTTTGGGATTAGTTAATGTCCAATTGTTATGACCTCCTTGTCTAATTGTATGCCATGATCTTTTGTTACCCTAGTTTGGTTTATTTAGTTGGTGCTATTGTATTACCAACGTGGGTTGGTTAGATTCGATTAGTTTGCTTAGCCATGCTACGAGTCATCATCTCATGTAGTTGCAAATATAAACTTGACTAAGTAACTATGGAACTATGAGATAGAAACTGTGTGCGCTATGTGCTATTACTCGTTGATGGCATATGTTGCACTTAACCAATAGGGTGGGAAAAGATTTAGACAAAGGCAAGTGGACTGTGTGATATTTTGGTGGAGCTATGTGCGTGGGCTTAATAACCTATGTGCATAGGGATTTGTAGTTTAATTTGGAAGTCTTGCCGTGGTCAATTAAGGACTTAACTTTGTGCACCATTGAAATGAGCCTCTTGTACAACCACATGTCTGGTACGGGACGGGCCTAACTTAGTAAGTTATGGAGTCTTGGCATTGATTACTCAGGTAGTAGGTTAGGCTATGTGCATGGGTGGAGGTGTGCTACTAGGTAGTCACATCACGGGGCGGTTCGCCGTGTCCCTGTCCAACAGTGTGTGTCGGACTAACTTCCTATGTGGGGTTGTCGGACGGTTTGTAAGCACACTGGGAGTGTCAATGTTAAGATGAAGTTGCTGAAACGTTTTGTTACGGCTAGTGCTAGCTACACTAGTTGTATCGTGTGGGTAAAGTGTACAAACTCTGCGAGTGTTAAACAATCTATTGAATAGCGCGTCATGATCATGGACATGCTTGGTGATTTCACACGAGCGGTAGTTTTTCATAAAACCTTGGCAAGGGAGCTGTGTGACCTAAGTCATATGGCTATGTGAATAACTTGTTTAGGCTATGTGTCTTTGTGAAATAAAAATGTTAAATTATTATTGTCTATTTGTTTTGAATTATGCTTTCAATCTATTACTTGTATTTAAATTGTAAATCTTTGCATTTACGCAAAAGAACCACGAAGCCATTCCTTTGGAATAAGCATGCATCTATAATTGCATTTACGTGGTATGACTTGCGAGTCAAGATGTGTACTCATGCTTGTTGTAAAACATGCAATGAGAAGAGGAGGAGTCTTGTCACCTTTTTCGAGGAGGAGTACATCAGCGGTGCTTGATCGTAGGGTCTTGATCGGTCGGTTACTGTGGTGAATTGATGGGATTCATGAAGTTTCTTCGTTCATTGCTATTTTATTTCTTGTTAGCCTGCGTGGCTTAATAATTGTAAACCCAACCATAAGGTCAAAACCCTTATTTGTTATCAAATTACTCGTTTATGTTTTTAATAAACTTGTGTGGATCGATATTCACATATGTTGACCTTGTGTGCACTAAGCGTGATCTGGACTAGTGCATTATACACAGAGGGTACAGAATTGCATATTTTGGGTCTCGACAGAGGTGGTATCAGAGCCAGGTTGACTGTAGGTCTTACCCTTAGATCGGCCGTCTTAGAGAGTCCAAATTATTTTCTAAAAGAAAAAAAATTAACTTGCAAGGTTAAATGAACTGCTTAACTCCCCTCATGTCTCTCTCGACTCATCTATTGCTATAATCTTTTCCTCTCCCATTGTTTTAACTTTGGTTCCCACCCTCTTATGCTGTCTTCTGAGATGCTTCCTACCTACGGTGAGCGCAAAGGCGGACTTGATGTAGAGCTCTGGAAGCTATTGCAGGTAGTTAGAGGCTTTGATCGTCCCATGTATCGTGGCAACCAATGGGTGGTAAACGGCCGAGATCGTGGAGTAATCTTCCGTCTGACAATCTACGCCAGGAAGAGCACTAAAGCCAGCCAGCCGTTGAACATCTCCGTCAGAAGGATCACCTTCGCGCAAGGAATTCAAGAGTCGTCACGCCTTGCCATCCTTAGGATTTGCCACATCTACGCACGGGAGTTGCGAAACATTGTCTTCCGTTACCATCCCCGAGCTACCGCCATGGATCGACCAGCACGCTATCCGTCTACGGATGGAGAAGACGATGCCACAGTGGTGCACCTCGCCCAGTTCGCAGCCGCTCAAGGGAAGTCGCTGGAAGCAGCCGCCACCAAGCTGAGTGCGCCTATGAGACTCTACAAAGAGCTGAAGAAAGGATCGCCACACTGGAAGAAGCCCTCTACGGTCAGCACAACCATGAGGAGGAACAAGAAGAAGAAGATCCGGAAGAGCTAGAAGAACCGGAAGAAGATCCCGAGGAAGACCCCGAGGGGGTTCCAGAGGAGCCAACAGATGTTGTAGAGCCAGAAGAGCCAGCTGCACCTGCACCGGAGGCACCTGCTCCTACTTCACCAGTCCTAGGACATCAAGATCAGTTCGCGAAGATGCCAGCTCACTTCCAAGTCTACAGCAGGCGGGAGCATCATTGTGGTTGTGGAGGCTACCTTAGCAATTGAGATCGCTAGAGTCTTAGTTTGTCAGGCTTAGCTAGTTTCCTTTCGAGTCGCCCTTTAGGCGGTAGTTTGTGTGCTTAGGTTCGTCTTATTTTCCTTGTGTGCCAGTATGAGCTGCAAAAGCCCTTAGGCATTGTTGCAAGCCATACTAAAACCTTAATAAATAAAGGTGTTTCATTTGAGTTCTTGAGCTGTGTTTGTTGGGTTTAACCTACCCCCTTGATTAGTTCTTAACTCATCTTGTGCTTTCTACCTTATCTAACCCATGGAGCTTCATCAGATGGTTCAGACTCGCCATGCCACCGCAAGTGGATCTGGGACCCAAGGAACAGAAGGCAACGAGCAGACCCCTGCGGGAGCAGTACCACCACAAGCACCCCCTCTTGACTTGCAGAACTTTGGAGCCTTCATGGCAGCACAGACACAGATGATGTATACTATGATGAACCACCTGCAGAACATGAGTAATCGAAACAACAACAACAACAACAACAACCATCATCCTAGAGCCCTAGTAGCTCATGGACACCAAGGACCATCCAAACTTACTGAATTCATGAGAACTCGCCCTCCAACCTTTTCTGGTAATGTTACACCAATTGAAGCTGATGATTGGCTTCGGGTTATTGAGAGGAAGTTGCTGATCACTCAATGCAGTGACCATGAGAAGGTTCTGTATGCTACTCATCAGATGGAAGGCATAGCTGCCGAATGGTGGGAGAATTTCAGCGCAGCACATGAGGCACCACAAAATATCACTTGGGAAGAATTTGCATGACATTCGCCCAAGATATCATGTACCTGAAGGTATTATGGATCTGAAGAAGGATGAATTCCGTGCCTTGAAGCAAGGAGCTATGTCAGTAACTGACTACCTAAATAAGTTTTCTCAGCTAGCTCGCTATGCTCCAGAGGATGTCGCTAATGACAAGTCTCGCCAGAGTCGCTTCTTGAAAGGTTTGAACTCAGGACTACAAGTCAATCTACTTGCCCACACTTTCCCGGACTTTCAAGAACTGGTTAACAAGGCATTGGTTATGGAAGACAAACGCAAGGAAATGGAAGACAATCGCAAATGCCGGATGGCCTAGCAAGGAAGTCACCAGTCCCAACAAAGAGCAAGAGTGGTACCGCAGCAGAGTGTCGATTTCCTTGACGAGTTCTTCGGGCGCCTACACCAATATCGACGCCGTCCGATTGATCGAACTCTCAACCCCGCCAACCAACCCCAATCGAGGAGCAATCGGCGAAATTCTCGAGAGAGTTTGTTATTCTTGTCGTCAACCAGGTCACTTCGCCAATCAATGTCCGCAGAAGGGGACAATCACCCCAGTCCGTTTTAACCTTGGAGCTACACCTGCCAAGACCCCAACGCCGAACAACCAAGGAGTTTCTTAACACACCAGTCAACCAGGAGGAGCGCCTCAGTCTGTGGTCAGGGGTCGTGTCAACCACGCCACTCTAGAAGGAGCTCAAGAAGCACCGGACGTCGTATTGGGCAAGTTTCTAGTAAACTCAGTACCCGCATCAATTCTGTTTGATTCTGGAGCTTTGCATTCCTTTGTTTCCGGAGTTTTTGTCAATAAGAATAACTTGGAAGTTATGCGCCTTAAGCATACTCTGTTAGTCCAGTCGCTTGGAGCAGAGCTAAGTTCTAAAGTGGGATGTTTAGGAGCTAAGTTACTCATAGCTGGAGTTGAGTTTCTAGCCAACCTAATTGTTCTAGACACCCAGACCTTAGATGTCATTCTTGGCATGGATTGGTTAACCAAGCACAAAGCCGTGCTAGATTGTGGCCGAAGAGCCGTTACAATTGATGATACTAAAGGAAACAAGGTAGAGTTTCAAGCTACCTCCGTGCGTGATGGACACCTGATAGTCAATAGTTTGAAGGCAGTTGCTTTGGAAGATGTGCCTATTGTCAGAGAGTATCCAGATGTGTTCCCAGAAGAATTACCCAGAATGCCACCAGACCGTGACATCGAGTTTGTCATCGATCTAGTGCCCGGAACAGCACCTATTTCTAAGAGACCCTATCGGATGCCAGCCGATGAGTTGGTGGAGATGAAGAAGCAAATAGAAGAACTTCTGGAGAAAGGTTTTATAAGACCTAGTTCGTCGCCATGGGGAGCACCAGTTTTGTTCATTAGGAAGAAAGATGGAAGCATGAGAATGTGCATCGATTATCGCTCTCTCAATGAAGTCACCATCAAGAACAAGTATCCACTGCCACGGATAGATGATTTGTTTGATCAGATGAAAGGAGCCGAGTGTTTTCAAAGATCGATCTACGATCTGGTTACCATCAATTGAAGATTTGCCCTAAGGATATACCTAAGACCGCTTTCTCAACGCGGTACGGACATTATGAGTTCTTAGTCATGTCCTTTGGTCTGACTAATGCCCCTGCCTATTTCATGAATATGATGAATAAAGTGTTCATGGAATATTTGGATAAGTTCGTAGTGGTGTTTATCGATGATATTTTGGTCTACTCCAAGTCAGAAGAGGAGCATACCAAACATTTGAGATTAATCCTAGAGAAACTCAGAGAGCATCAGTTGTATGCAAAGTTTAGTAAGTATGAGTTCTGGAAAAAGGAGGTTGATTTCTTTGGTCATGTGATGACAGCCGAGGGAGTAGCCGTCGACCCTGGTAAAGTCAAGGCAGTACTACATTGGGAACATCCCAAGACTGTCACTCAGATTCACAGTTTCTTGGGAATAGCAGGATATTATCGCCATTTCATTGAAGGATTCTCAACGATTGCTAAGCCTCTTACGTAGTTGTTGAAAAAGGAGAAGAAGTTCACTTGGACCCCAGCTTGTGAAGAAAGTTTTCAGAGTTGAAGAAGCATTTGACTTGACCCGATCTGATTTTGCGGACATCCGTAAAGATTTTGATATCTATTGTGATGCTTCGCGTCAAGGATTAGGATGTGTCCTGATGCAAGAAGGAAGAGCTATCGCTTATGCGTCAAGACAATTAAAGGCTCATGAGGAGAATTACCCTACCCATGATCTAGAATTAGCTGCCATAGTGCACGCTTTAAAGATTTGGCGTCATTACCTTATCGGTAACCGCTGTGAGGTATATACAGATCATAAGAGTCTGAAGTATATTTTCACTCAGTCTGACTTGAACATGAGACAGAGAAGATGGTTAGAGTTGATAAAGGATTATAACCTTGGAATCCATTACCACCCGGGTAAAGCTAATGTAGTCGCAGATGCTTTAAGCCGTAAGAGCTATTGCAATGCTGTGGAAGTAAAAGAGGTTTGTTCAGAACTTCAAGAGGAATTTAAGAAGCTGAAGCTGGAGGTTGTGTCGGAAGGGTTTATAGCCAGTCTAGAAGTACAGTCTACTCTGGAGAAGTAGATTCGTGAAGCTCAACCGAAGGATTCAGAGTTTTCTGATATTAGGAAGAAGATGGCGGAAGGAAAGTTCAAAGACTTCACCATAGATGATCAAGATACACTGTGGATCAATGGACGCATCTACGTACCAGACGTGGATGGTTTGAGGTAGCTGATTTTGAAGGAAGCTCATGATTCAAAGTACTCAATTCACCCTGGTAGTACTAAGATGTACCAAGATGTTAAGAATAAATTTTGGTGGCCAAATATGAAACGAGAAGTTGCAGAGTTCGTTGCCTTATGCGACGTGTGTCAGAAGGTAAAAGCAGAGCATCAAAGGCCAGCAGGTTTGTTACAACCATTGAAGATTCCAGAGTGGAAGTGGGAGGAAATCAGAATGGATTTCATTACCGGTTTACCCAAGACTCAATCGGGTTACGATTCGATTTGGGTAATAGTGGATCGCTTGACCAAAGTTGCTCATTTCTTGCCAGTCAAAACCACTTACTCAGGAGACCACCTTGCAGAATTATACATGTCAAGGATTGTTAGTTTGCATGGTGAGCCTAAGAGGATAGTGTCAGATCGAGGATCCCAGTTCAACTCTCGTTTCTGGCAGAGTCTGCATGAAGCCTTAGGGACTCATCTGAATTTCATTACTGCATACCATCCCCAGATAGATGGACAGATTGAAAGAGTTAATCAAATATTGGAGGATATGTTAAGAGCTTGTGCCCTAGCCAATGCTACCTGTTGGGATAAGAGTTTGCCGTATGCAGAATTTTCATACAACAACAGTTATCAGGCCAGTCTACAAATGTCACCGTTTGAAGCTTTGTATGGTCGTGCCTGTAAAACCCCTTT
Source organism: Phyllostachys edulis (assembly GCA_036346405.1). Taxonomy (NCBI): domain Eukaryota; kingdom Viridiplantae; phylum Streptophyta; class Magnoliopsida; order Poales; family Poaceae; genus Phyllostachys; species Phyllostachys edulis. The sequence continues at coordinate 77,355,194 of CM070551.1, read as the reverse complement.
GAATTGGTCGAAAGCAATTAAGCGTTTGGTTTTGGGCGGACATTATTCAAGAAGAGAAGAACAAGTGGCCATGATCGAGAAAGATTAAAGATAGCTCGATCAAAGGCGGAAGAGCTATGCTGATAATCGTCGTCGTGATCTCAGCTTTGAGCCAGAGGATTTTGTCTATCTCCGAGTTACTCCCCTCAGAGGTGTGAAAAGATTTCATGCCAAAGGAAAGCTTACCCCTAGATATGTTGGTCTGTTCAAGATATTGGCTCGTCATGGAGAAGTAGCCTATCAATTAGAGCTGCCACAGTCGTTAGCAGGAGTACATGACGTATTTCATGTATCTCAGTTGAAGAAGTGTCTTTGCGTACCAAAAGAACAAGCCCCGCTGGAGTCAATCGAGCTGAAAGAAGACCTCACCTTCAAGGAGCAGCCAGTCAAGATTTCAGACGTCACAGAGCGCCATACCAGGAGCAAGACCATTCATTTTTGCAAGGTTCAGTGGAGCAACCACTCCGAAGAAGAAGCCATGTCGGAGCGGGAAGATGAGCTGAAAGCCGAGTTCCCCAGCCTCTTCTCTAGCTAGCCTAAATCTCGGGGACGAGATTCCTTTAAGGGGGAGAGGTTTGTAACATCCCAATTTTCTGAGCTTTAAAAATCTTTTAAAGAGTTAGTAGGATAAAATTCACCATTTGGGTTTTATTTGATTTTAATTCAAAAGCTTAATATGGACTTTGTACATCAAAACAATTTAATATGATTGAAGTCAACATGAACAATGGTCAAAACTATTTTATTTGGATTCTTTGGGCTTGGATATATTTTCTAGAATTTTTCCAAGTTCATTTGCTATTTTCTAATGCTTATTTGGATTTCTGGTATTTTCTTAAAAAGAAAAACTATTTTAAAATCTCAGATAATCCTTGGGTTTGGCCAATTCCTTTCTGTTAAGCCCGATCCTTTGTAAGGCCCATCTTTTCCCCACCGTTGGATCATTGCGGGACGGTTGGATCCACGCGCCCGCACTCGCCCGCTCGCGTCCTCACCCCATGCCGCTGTTAGGTGGGCCCGCCGAGTCGTCGTCTCCATTTGGCCATCATCTCCGCGTGAACGCCACGTCCGAGTCTGCCATGGCTGGAACTCCGAGCTCGATACGGCAACGGAGTTTTCCATCTAAAACCTCCCTGATTTCATTGCCAAATATTATCTCTTAGCGTTCCACACCCATATCTGCTCTTGATCGTTCCCGATTCAAACTCTATCCCGTAGATTGAACAAACCCGAGGAAATCCCGATTTGGGGATTCCTTATCCCGTGCCGCCCGGACCCTATAAATAGGTCCCCTGGGTTCGCAATCATGCCCTCAACCCAGAGCCGCCACCCTTTGAGCCTCAATTGCCCTAGCGCCGCCGCAATTAGAGGTTTGGGGTTTTTGCCGCCGCTGGCGAAAACTTGAATTGCGCCGCCGTCTTCGCCGCGTTGTCCCCGAGGGCACCATCGTGATCAGTGTCGCGTGGGCTACCTCCTGGGACCATCCACATCGTCGGGGCCTCGCCAGAGTAGCCGTCCGACAACACCCGATCCTCTTCGCTGCTTTAATCTCGCCGCCGGCCATCTCCGTCCACCTCGACCACCCAGATCTACTCCATCAGGTTCGCAACAACGAGAGCTGCACGCTAGTACCATCCACGCTCGCCAGAGCGCCGCCGTTCGCCGTGCCCTTGGTTCCCGAGCCTCCGCCGCCATCGAGCTGACTTGGCAGTCCGTGTCAGCACCCGTGTTAGCATCCACCTTAGCACCGTGCGTGCGTGTCGACCTGTGTGGCACCGCGTCAGCACCATGTGTGCGCGGGCGTGCCACCCGGGCAGACCCCGGATTCATCTAGCTCAGTGAACTTGGTTCACCGTGAGCCATCTCACTGACGTGTGGGCCCCACATGTTAGTAGTTCTATTTAATTCTTTAATTTTGGCGCCGCGTCATCGATGCACAATAATCCAATTTTTCTTTTAAGAAATAATTCGGAAATTCAGAATAATCAGTTTTTAGGGTTTTTCTAGATTTCCAATCTTCCCAAGCTCATATCTTTTGTATCCGAACTCCGATTGAGCCCATTCAAATTTCTAAATTCATCTAAATTCAAGATCTAGCTATCTGAGATTTTTATTTAATTTTTGGAGTTTGTTTTGCCCTGTTTTTTTTTTGTTCACTTGTTTCGTTTGCGAGTAGACGTTGATACCTCGGGAGGTTTTGAAGAGCAAGGAGCATCTCAAGACCAAGATCAATGCCAACACCTTTTCCAAGGCAAGTTATACCTTTGATCATATTGGTCCCAGTTTTCAAAAGTTATATTGATTTAAATTATTACATTTACTTTAATTATTTAATTCAATGCTTTTGGGATTAGTTAATGTCAATTTGTTATGACCTCCTTGTCTAATTGTATGCCATGATCTTTTGTCACCCTAGTTTGGTTTATTTAGTTGGTGCTATTGTATTACCAACGTGGGTTGGTTAGATGCGATTAGTTTGCTTAGCCATGCTACGGGTCATCATCTCATGTAGTTGCAAATATAAACTTGACTAAGTGACTATGGAACTATGTGATAGAAACTGTGTGCGCTATGTGCTATTACTCGTTGATGACATATGTTGCACTTAACCAACAGGGTGGGAAAGGATTTAGATGGAGGCAAGTGGACTGTGTGATATTTTGGTGGAGCTATGTGCGTGGGCTTAATAACCTGTGTGCATAGGGATTTGTAGTTTAATTTGGAAGTCTTGCCTTGGTCAATTAAGGACTTAACTTTGTGCGCCATTGAACTAAGCCTCTCGTACAACCACATGCCTGGTATGGGACGGGCCTAACTTAGTAAGTTATGAAGTCTTGGCATTGATTACTCAGGTAGTAGGTTAGGCTATGTGCATGGGTGGAGGTGTGCTACTAGGTAGTCACATCACGGGGCGGTTCGCCGTGTCCCTGTCCAACGGTGTGTGTCGGACTAACTTCCTATGTGGGGTTGTCGGACGGTTTGTAAGCACACTGGGAGTGTCAATGTTAAGATGAAGTTTCTAAAACGTTTTGTTACGGCTAGTGCTAGCTACACTAGTTGTATCGTGTGGGTAAAGTGTACAAACTCTGCAGAGTGTTAAACAATCTTTTCGAATAGCCGCGTCCGCGGTCATGGACATGCTCGGTGATTTCACATGAGGGGTAGTTTTTCATAAAACCTTGGGAAGGGAGCTGTGTGACTTAAGTCATACGGCTATGTGAATAACTTGTTTAGGCTATGTGTCTTTGTGAAATAAAAATGATAAATTATTATTGTCTATTTGTTTTGAATTATGCTTTCAATCTATTACTTGTATTTAAATTGCAAATGCTGCATTTCTGCAAAAGAACCACAGAAGCCATTCATTTGGAATAAGCCTGCATATATAATTGCATTTCTGTGGTATGACTTGCGAGTACAGTGTGTACTCATGCGTGTTGTAAAACATGCAACAGAAGAGGAGGAGTCTTCGCCTGCTTTCGAGGAGTACATCGACGGTGCTTGATCGTAGGGTCTTGATCCCAGTCAGTTGCATGTGGTGAATTGATGGGATTCCGCTGAAGTTTCTTCATTCCGCTGCTATTTTATTTCTTGTTAGCCCTGTATGGCTTAATAATTGTAAACCCGACCATAAGGTCAAAACCCTTATTTGTTATCAAATTACTCGTTTATGTTATTAATCGCTTGTGTGGATTGATATTCACCTATGTTGACACTGTGTGCACTAGCGTGATCCTGGACTAGTGCATTATACACAGAGGGTCCAGAATTGCATATTTTGGGTCTCGACATCACACTTCCCTCTCTGTGCATGTTTCCCCACAGAGTACAAGGTAGTCGTCACTATCTGTGGAGCTGGCCAAAGCACGCCGCGTCATCGCCGCATTCTTTCACCTTGCCCAGTGAGATTTTATCTTCATCATCCCACGCATTTTGGTCGCTTTGATCCCCTGTCTCTAATGGGCGCATCCTTTGTCCATGCCATGCACCAAAGACACCGCTAAACCTGTAATACCCCGATTTATTCTAAAGAAGAAATCATTCAAAAGAGAAGAATAGAATTAAGAAAGAGGAGTTTTTCGCTTTTCTTGACAACTTTGGGCCTCGGGCCTTGGCCTAGGAGGCCCATAGAGGCCGACCACCTATAAAGAAGGAAAACCCTAAGTGGCAATCAGTAAAATATGAAAATGTAATTGGAAGAATTTGGGTTTCACACAACTAGGTTATTGTAGGTAATTTGATAACGTTTCCAGTTGTTAAGAATGATCAATTGAGTTATATATTAAAAGTTATGATCGTTTTAGTGCATTGTTTATTACATTAGATGGTTTTTGTCTTTGAAAGTTCATCTGTCTGTTAGCGTTCTAATTTGGCGGATTGGATCATCTTGTCAACTAGAGTATTGTAGATTTGTTAGTTAAATATCCACATAAACTAGATTCACCTCATTGAGTTCGAGATCAAGAGATATCTTTGTTTACCGTCTTCTGTGTCGATGGCGTTATTTGACCTAATCGTTGGTTTCAGGTTTAGGGTTTCTAGATAAATCTTGATTCACCGGAAGCGATGTAGAACGTTGTTAAGTAGTGTCATGTTCATCGCGTTCTTATTTCAGTTATTTAATTGTTTAGGAGGTGAAGCTTGGGTTTAGGAGCACCACCTTTTTCCTACTAACGCGTCGCATCATGAAGGCAAATACATTGCTTATCTTAATGATTATGCTTGATGAATGCTTATATGATTATCTGTGATTTCTTATGATTCAAGAGAAGATGGATTATATATGTTCTTTCATATGTGTTGAAACCATGATTGGAGATGATGACATTATTTATTCATAGTTCATGTCATGCATTCATTGTTATTTACCATCCACGGAGTGGATGAGAATATTATCGGTTCAAGATGGGTATGTAAGTCCCATTAATTCGGGATGGGCGGTGTTGGACACCGTGTGAAGCGTTCTTCATACGGGAAGTGGATCCGCATTTTTGTTAAGATCTGAGGCTTGAGTGAACAAGCGGGTGTGTCACCGGCTATCTGCATATATGCATGTGTGCGATCCATTTAGTATTTTCATTCATCTCATTCATACATAAAATGTTCGATTCTTGTATGTTCGAGAACCTTTGAGGAGGTTGTCTTGTTCATGTTGATTGTCTGTTCTTATTCGATGTACTTGCTGAGTCTTGAACTCACGCTTGCTTTGTTTATTTATTTTTAGGTGATCGTTGATGAAGTTTCTCTTGGGAGGGAGCAGCCACGCACTACTCGAATATTTCACTCCACTAGATTGAATAAAAGAACTATTACTGTCATTCATTCATTATTGATGAACTGTAATAAATAAATCTAGATGGGAAGGAAGGATACCTTCTCCATGATACTGTTAATTTATTACTGCTTGTGAATCTAGATTAACGATGAACTGTAATAAATAAAATTAAATGGTGAAGGAAGGATACCTTCTCCATGTTTTTGATGTTTTATTTATGCCTTTATATGATATCTTATTCGAGTTCTTCCGCCATGTGGTTGTATGTTAATGTATTTAGGTGACTTCTTGGCTTCTAAATAGCCAGGGTGTTACAAAACCCTTCGTCCCTGTCACTGGCCCAGAGCTTACAACACCGCCGCCACGCTGATCTCCTTCCTGGCTTGGCTTCCCGGTAAACCCTTCTGTTCCCTTAGCTTTCTTTACCTCAGAAACCCCCTAGGATAGTCAATGTAGCTCGTAGATGGCCGTAGCAACACCACACTGTTGACTTTGTTGTGTCACCGACCACTGCCGTGGAAAACCAAGCTACGCCGTCGCCCCTTGAGCACCGAGAGCTCCCCTAGGTTCCCCTGGATCTGTAGGTTCTTAAATGAGCCTCATTTTCCAGATTGTAGCTTAATTGTGAAGTTGCCAGCTTGTACAGTACCATCACCACTGACCTCACCGTCGCACTGCCACCTCAGTCCATCTCCAGCCGCAGCCATTTGCATCATAGTAGACCCCACGTTCCATTTTGCTAATCTTGGGTGGTCGCCGAAGTCCCCTCTGCCAGCACCGAGCTTGCTTGAAAGCCTAAAATGGCACCCCCCCTTCATCTCTACGCGAAGGAAGAAGATGATGTGGATGCTGACATTTGGACCTACAGATAGTTAATAATGTAATTAGTTAACACTAATTAATTAGTTAATGTCTATATGACATGTGGGCCCTCTATAGTTAGGAAAGCTAATTGAACCGTAGGTTAAGTATGAATATATGACATGTGGGCCCATCTTTATGTTATTAGTGTATAGAATTAGTCCATAGACCAAGCCGCTACCATCTGGGCCCGTGCTATGTCAGGTGGACCGAGTCCATGTGGATTGTGGTCTCACCTGTCAGTCTCTAGGGTTTTCTCGAATAAAGATAAATAGAAAAGAAATTAAAACCGCAATGGACCCCACCTATCAGTCTCTTGGGTTTTCCCAAATAAAAATAAACAGAAAAGACATTAAAACCACAGTGGACCCCACCTATCAGTCACAGAAGATTTTTGTAATAAAAATAAAAGAAAAAGGAAATCAAATTCAAACCGGACCACCTATCAGAAATTTCAGATTTTCTGGAATTTCTCTTGGATCAAATTTTAGAGAGCTCGTTCTCCCTCATTTTAAATCCAAATGATTTGATTTTTGTTTCTAAATTCCTAAAAATTCAAGATCTTTCCATCAGAACCAAAATCATAACTTTTAGAGTTCATTTGAGTTTTATTTGAATTTATTTGTGTTATGTGCATTTATTCGAGTTGTCATTTGCTATTAAATAGATTCCGACATTACCAAATACTTTGTCACTGATTTAGGCCAAGACCAAGAACAAGCAATATCTACACTTGAGCATGTCAAGTACTTACAATTTATCATGTTGAACCTACTTCCCAAATGCAAATTATTTATGAAATTTTATGTTAAAGGTTGATACCGAGCTATACTAAAGGTTGATATTATTGTGCCTTTTCTTGATTGCTGACAATCCTTATACCTTGTCACCCTAGGTTAATTATTACATGAGTAAAGCTTTCTTTGGTTAAACAATAATGACTATTGGTTATGCTTAGACACTACTTAGTAATTGAATTGAATATGACACAAACATTGTTATTACAAGAACTTGTGATACATTGAGAATCGTAGTGTGGTAACATGGGTTACCATTGAAAATAGGAAAATATTACTTCAAATGGTAGAGACTTGGGCAAGTGGTTGGTATGAGATCGGTGCAGTGTTCACGCGAGTTGGGTTTGTGGACCGTCTCGCTTGAGTCGATTAAAGACCGAATCATGTGCTACATTTTTAAACTACCAAGCCATGTAACCACAAGTCTAGTGTGGGATAGACTTGACCAACTACTTTACTTGGCTTTCAACATAAACCCCACGCCTAGTGTGACATCCCAAAATTTAAAAAACCAGAGATAGTATTTTCAAAATCATCATTTTGCATTTTTGAAGTTTTTCAAAATTATCTGCAATTATTTAAATGGTTTTTCTAATTTCAAACAGTTGTTTTAATGATGAGATGCCATGTTAGACAACTACTTAAATGAAGACAACAAGCTGCTACATCTAACCCTAGAATATGTCCATCAATCTCTCACATAAGGGCATGTACTACACTTTGTCTCTTAGGTTGTCTCTAAATCCTCCAACATATTTACAAGCAACCTTAGAGACAATATCTCCAACAAGTTATCTATAAAATCATTCATTTTCAACACAACTTCTCTCCTTACATACTCACAATTTACAATGGTTTATGTGCCCAGCTTGTCTCTTATATAAGAGATGATACATTCTCTCTCTTCACATCCTCTCTCTTCCAACTAGACTTTTGAGTGACATGGCAACTAAGAGACGACTGAGGTGGCCACTATTAAAGATGCCCTAAGCTGACATTAATTTAGGAATCTTTAGCATGCACATGACATGGCTGGAAAGCTTATCAAGTCAACTTTCAGGCACAACAAATGGTGCACCATTTGGACGCCCGAGTCAAAAGTTATACAAGTTCCCATGCAAGCTGTCCAAGCAGTAATTGTTGTGGGAGGATCCAAGAGTTTGTCACCTGCAAGCGTGGTGCCTATGAAATGGATCATCTATATTGAAGGGTTCAATATAGAGGATCTACAGTGTCACGTATTAGAAGTCGATCTCCACCGTCCGATCGAAAAGCAAAAGTCCAAATCAATCGCTACAATATTTTTGCTACACTACATATTTCATTGTTCCTGCATTGTTTGCTGCAGTACACTGCCGAGTACTGTTCACACGCTTGTAGATCACTGTTCACACATTGATTCTCTGCATTACAGCAGAGGATCTGGATCCCTTTTGAACTAGTATAAGTGACTCTAACCTAACTAGGAGGATTGTTCCTAGTATAACTCCTCTATCATGTACTCCTCCTTTGCAAAAGAACCAAGAATTTTGATAATAATTCATAGAAGCATTATTGCTCTTGTTCTTAGGGTTTGTATAAAGCCACCGACTGCCCCCTTGGAAATTGGGAGTATCTCTGAGTTTATCTCTCTCCCGCTGTTGTTCTTGTGATTTCTTCTGTGATTGCAGGAGCGATTACACGGCTATCTTCATATGCTTCGGTAGACATTGATCAAAGCGTGTGGTTGGGAGAATTCTTTTGTCGCAGATTGTTGTATAGAGACAGTGGTTAGTGCCATTGGTTCTCCAGATTGCACTAATCACCTGTTATCCTAGATCCTATATCGTAAAGATGAGGCACCCCATATCAAAGGTGGCATCGCCAGATTGCTAGAGGCCCTGCAACCTGCATACCTGACTAAAGGAAGAGTTCTGAGATGGAAAGCGGCAACACAACTCTAGCACTGACAGCGAGCAGAGAGCAGGGTTTCGATTACCAGTTTTTATTTTTTACCGGGGGTCACTGGTAGAACAGATTTTACCGATTATCGAAAAATTTCGACCAAAATTTTCAAATAAAAATTTGAATTGGTTTTGAGGACTTGAACACATGACCTGCAGTCTCCAAGTCTATGGACGTTACCACCAAGGTGCACGCCTAAATTTTCAAATAAAAATTTGAATTAGTTTTGAGGACTTGAACACATTTTTAGATAATGGAAGAGCAAAAACTCTCCCGACCTGTGCATCCAAGATGCACAAAATCTATTTTATTTCAAGATTAAAGTGCCAAAAGTACCAAAGATAGTTAACAGTGGCCTGAAACCATACAACCAAAGGACAACCGAAATTCGTGCAACATGTTACAATTCGGTACACCGAAGGCGAGGCCGAGCTGGGGCCAGAGGAGTGGCGCCAGGAGGAGCCCGAGCCAAGAGGGAGGAGCACCATGGGAGCATCCAGCAGAGACTTCACTTAGATTGGGCATTGAGAAGCAAGGAAGAAGGAAAGAAGTGAAGCCTAGGAGCTCTCGGTTGGATTAGATAAGGTGAGAGAAGATAGGTGATTAGGTGGGAGGGGATTTGGTGTTGGAGGTTTATGAATTAAAGGTAGGATTGGTAATTAGGGAAAATGGTACTAAATAAAATCTAACAAGATTAGTAGTAACAAATTTAATTGTACACAAATATCGGTGCGTGGTAATTTTTGACCAACATATTAAAATAAGTGCATACGAGTTAAATAACGATGAGGTGACGGTAGAGAATTAGCGTATGATGATTAAAATGTAAAATTAATCATAGTATATATATATATATATATATATATATATATATATATATATATATATATATATATATATATATATATATATAATATATATATATAAAATGAATCATCGCATTAAATTATACAGGGTGTTAGAAAATATTTTAAGCGAGGCAAAATAATTAGATTAAGCAATATCTGTGTAAAATCAATTAGGCATTTAATTGCAAGTGTGTAATTTAGCAGACTTAGTTACATGCATGATTCATTTAGTATTTTATTCTCGTACGTTAGATGCAAGATTAAGGAACCTCGAACCTAAAGCGGGTAAACCGTAAAACGACCATAGTTGGGGAGTGCTAACTTAACGGGGGTTCGAAAAATGTTATTAAAGTAAAATCCACAAACGAAAAGAATTATCTGACTAATGTACACCTAATAGCACACAAATACCCCTAAGTATTTGCTTAATTATTTATTATTCGCTCCATCACATATTTGCAGCAGACGAGCCGACGCAGGCAATAGTAGTTGATATAGACTTCGTCGGCGATGATCCTTTCTATAGTTCTGAATGCAAGCTATGCTCTTGAACATAAATATAGTTAATATAAATGTAAACCGTATATTGCATTATTATATGTATTGCATCAAAAATTATTTCTCCAAAACTTAAATCAAATGATTGAGATGAGAATGATTAACATAAAGATGAATGAATTGAGAATGATGAAAGGAAAGTGATATGAGAATATTATGGCTGGTAAAGGGGGCCCTTGGCAGGTAAGAAATGAGGCGGGAAGTGGGACCCTTTATATATGATTAAAATATAGGGACTAACAAAACTCTTACTCGGTCAGATGCCGTAAATTCAGTACCAACCATTTTTCCGTTTCGGCGGGCAGAAAATGCTACCTTGTTACGTGACTATTCTCTCCACAATGGGTAAGTAGTATGTGTGAGTGTGATGGAGGAACCCAGGACCGGTAGGAGAAGTCCGAAAGTAGGGGATCCAAGGCGCTATAGTGCTAAGGTGGAGTGTTGAGTGCAGGATAAAAGCTGCCTCAACCAACATTACTAGAACTTGGTGGGTGACAAGGTCAACATCGACGGAAAGTAATGGTTTGAGAAATTAATTCACGTAACCGGGAAAACGTTCTGTATTCTGAACTTGAAATCGCATCAAAGGAAATGCGGTGAACCTAACTCAGAGAGTTCAGAGTAGCTATGGGTAAAGTGGTACAAGCTTGCGCAGTGCTATATCAAATCATGAATTCTTGCCAGTCTTCTGAATTGGAGTCTACGGGAACATTGCAGAGTAGCTAGGGGTCTTTCTTCTCTCCGAGTGACAAGTAGTATTTTCAGTATTAAAATTTGCCACCTAATGTTTTAATAAATTATTTTCAGAAAAGAGATGAATTAGAAACTATAATGACAACAGAGATGAGGCATCCAATGCATTTTTGCTATTAATACTTGCTGAGTACACTTGTGTACTCAACCTTGTTAGTATTCTCCTTTGTAGATCCTAGTTCGGCCGGGAACTATCCCGAGTGGGACAAAGGACATGCAGGTACCGATGCAACCACAGAAGGAGAAGGCACTAACTACGAGGACTAGGGTGAGATGGGCGCCATCTTTGATGCTTGGGGCGAATAGGTGGCCTCAGGGCAGGCAAGAGAAGCGGAGAAGTTGCCTTTTGTAATTGTATAATATTTGTATTAAGAACCATAGTCTTGCGTGACTATTATTGAAATAAAGATGTATAGTTTCCATCTTATTGTTCTATTGCGTAACTCTGGTAAAGCTTACTATTCGTTGGAGCAGTGTTCTTTTGAGTAAATGAATAGTAATCCGTATGCCTAAATGTGATTACCCTTGGGGTAATGACACGGGACGTTACACAGGTGAAAGCCGGTGAACAAACACACACCTGACGTCACTACTGGCACTATACACGTGTTTCTACTATGATACTCTCTCAATTCATTTTTACTTGATGTTATATAATCCGCGCCGATACTACAACTCTTCCATTTGGATACTGTGTCACTGTTAAAAACGACAAATAAAAAAGAACAAAGGTTGTACATATGATTGAGCAGCACACTTTTTTTTTCAGGAGATGAAGTGTTTGGGTGGAGAATCAAAGTTGAGTTAGTGGGATATCAAGTGTTTGTGTGAGATTTTTTTTTTAGACTCGGTAAAATTATGAAGTCGGTGATTAGAGTCGGGACTGTGGTTTGGGAGGGAAATCAGATATGGCAACGACTTCTTTCGTTGCAAAATCAGAGCTTATTACAACAATGTAATATAAAGCCTAGGTAATAGTACTTGTGTGTTGCAACCTAACGTGTCTTTGGTTGCATGTATCATGTTTGACTCGCATGAGTGGATGCAAGTTTTAGAGTGTTTGATTGCCTGATCGGGTGAGTAAGCCAGGCTCAGCGCGTTCTCTCCACGTTGCACCCCACTGCTTGCACCGCCGTGACCTACCAACGGCGACCAACTCGGGCCCGAGCGCCGCCGCCCTCATCGTCGCCACCTCAGGCCACGCCATCGCCCCGTCCCTGCCACCTCTTCGCCACCTCGTTGCCACATGGTTGTCACGCGCATGCCTCGTCATCTGGCGGCGCGTATGCCTCGTCCTCCGCCGTCAGTCCTACACATCAGTGGCATGTGTGTCTATGACAACTGGTCCCCACATGTCAGCCAAACAACCATAATCCTAGATCCATATCTCTCACTTACGTGCGGACCCCGCATGTCAGGTCAACCTTGGTCAACCGCATCTGCATAAGCTCAGTCCACCGTGGACCGAGCATTACCTATTTAAAAAAAATTATAGGTAACGGTACTTGTGTGTTGCAACAATTAGTTTTCCATTGCCGTAACCAGGATATATTGCAACAAACTTACATAGTATTACAACAGCGGTATATCATGGCAAGAAAAACATACTAATTACCACGAAAAGAACTGTGTCAATAATATTACAAATTACCACAGTTTAGTTCAGATTGCCTGCAGCGTGAAATTCAGCGCGGCAACCACGCCGGCGCCTTTGTAGCACGCGCCGCTTTGGCAGCCGGCACCGCAGTAATTTCCACCGAGGCCACAGAACCCGTTCCGGCTACAACAGTAGTTGTTGGTGCAGACTGCACCACTAGCCTGCTTGCCACAACGCTTGTCACTGCAGCAAGCGCCGCTCTGGCAGCCGGTGCCACAGTACTCGCTGCCCAGGCCGCAATACCCATATTGGCTGCAACAGACGTTGTTAGGGCATAGTTTGCCACCGGCGAGGCTGCCACACTTGATGTTAGCGCGGCAAGGCCCACCCTGGCAGCCGTCGCCACAGTATTCTTCACCGAAGCCGCAGTATCCGTACCGGCTGCAACAGAGGTTGTTGGGACACACTGCACCGTCCGCCTGCGTGCCACACCGCTTGCTACTGCAGCAGGCACCGCTTTGGCAGCAGGCGCCACAGTAGTCGTCGCCAAGGCCACAATACCCAAACTGGCTGCAGCAAAGGTTGCTAGGGCACTCCATGCCGCCGCCTTGCCTGCCGCACAGCTGGGCGAGCGTGGTCGCAGTAGCATATGCAAGTGCGAGCGCTCCCAGCACGAGGGCCGTCATGGCCAGGTTTGCAGCTCTCGTTGTGATGAACATATTCGTTTTTTTAGTGGTTTGCTTGATGAATGGGGAGTAGCTGGTGGTGACAGTGCGAGCTGCGAGGCCCCTTTATATAGGAGTTCCAGTTGTTCAGGTGGCGCCTCGCCATTTCGGACGATCAATGCCTTGTCTACTGCAGGACATGGACCGCGTGGCTGGTGCCCTGTCTGCTACGTGTGAGGGTGCACAGTGCATGCATGTGATACGACCTATTATTTTAGAACTGTTGTACGATCGATTTTTGGCGTACTTGGGAGCGTACACAAGAAAATGAATGCATGCTCAAATTAGTTCTTATAATCACTATTGGAGTATGCTCAAATTGATAAAGATGTATCGTCATAAGATTTAAGTTGTATATGACAAGTGAGAGTATGTACTCCCCGAAATACCATTCCATTTTCGTATATATATATGCACAACGATAGCACGTCATCAACTTGGGTTGCGTATGTTCGAGCTGATTGACCAAGCAAACTCTTGATTCTTTCAAAATAAATTAATGTAATGTAAATAGTTAAAGTTCATAACTTTGTATGATTGTATCCAAACACCCACGATATGTAAAACCGAAGAACCAAAAAAAAAGTGTAGCGTGTCAGAAGGCAAGTATAATTTCCATATACTCTAACAAATATGGCATAGATTGTTTATGTGATATGTAGGCACCACATGTCACCGGCATTATCAATCTTGTTGCGTGGAATATTATATTTTAAACGGATTTCAGATTGGATATCCAGCTTAAAATCAATGCATCTTGCTGGAAAGTAACTTCCAGCAACTTTTTTTTTTCCAAACAGGCAATAATAGCCCAGCTTTTTATAAAGCTAATTAAGCATTCTTACAAGAAAGCAGAAAATCATCTGAGTTGGGGATACCAACTGACATTGGCCCTCTTTATTTAGGCTTAGACTTTTTGGCTTATAACTCAAAGCTTGCTTTTTGGCTTAATCGGCTTATAAGCCTCTAAGCTTTTAAGCCAAACTTTGTTGTTTGGTAGTCAGACTTTTTGTAGGATGTTGGTTTATTGAGTTGTGTGTGAAGGGTGAAAGGTCTAAAATGCTCTTAAGGGTTTAAAGGATCTTGTTAAGCATGTATTTAAACTGAATTTTTTCATGGGATCTGAAAATATAACGATACATGCATTTGTAAGTTTGGCCATCCAATCCTAATTCATCAGGTATCTGATCACATCACCATTGATTGTTTTTTAGGGTTAGCAACACGATATTTCATGACTGAAGTTAACAATATCATGTTAAGCACATGGAATTCCATCCTCTAGCATTAGTGCACTGTACAGCACACAAGCAAATTCTAATTTTTACAATACTAAGAGCATCAAAACAGGTGGTCCTACTTGGTTTGGCACCATTATTTCAAAATGCATCAGAACAGGTTATTTCACCTGGATCTACACGTAACTAATTTCATGGAAGTTAAGAATAAAAGAATCGACACGCTCACTTCAACAGTTTTCAGTTAACAAAACAAAGTGAACTTTATTTTCTTCGCGGTGTTGACCGGCAAGAATTATTACATGTTACAGGGAATCATCTGCAAGTCTTCAAGTTTAACAGGAATTTCTGTTCTTGAATGGCAAGAGGACGAATCTTTGGTTGTTGAATGAATCACTGTCAGACCGAAAGAAAACAGATAAACCTACTAAATACCATTGCTCAGTCATCCTACTTGCCTAAAGAATGGCTCAGAACTTCACAAATCCAACTCTTTCGAGATTGGAAATCCCCAACTAATGCCTGACATATTTTTTTATGAAAAATCTAAAGGTGTAGTAGTCGATCTCCAAATTGCAGGAAAAGGAGTGGGCACAAAGTTTTCATGAAGATACTCGTACATCAATCGATCAAAACAACACAAAGCAGTCGAGCATGATTGCTTGGTAGATTCTTCATGCCTCATGTGCAGGGAAAAACATACCGGTGGCATTTTTTTACTGGAGCGGGCCGGTAAGGCCGGTTTGCGCGATAATCGGAAATTTCCGCCAAAATTTCGGCCGAAATTTTCAAAAAAAATTTGAAAATTTGGGATTTTAAATTAAAAAAATCAAATTCAAACAAAATTCAAGCAAATTCGAATTTTTTTGGACAAAATTCATCAAAACCGAAATTTTTTCACCGGTTTTAATTTCTACCGGTCCCCGCCGGTAACACCGGTTACCGGCGGTAACCGGCGAAATTTCGCCGGTAAAAATTTCACTGCTCATGTGCTTAAGCTTGGTATCATGATGCTAATAAGTTATACGAGCTTGGATGGCTATGGCAGGCTTGTAAGAGATGTAAAGAATCGGTGCTCCCCTGTTTACCTTGGTAACAGTGTAAATAATCAGAATAAGACGGGGTCACGACCTCTCCCCCAGAGAGATCTTTCTGTTCGATGAATCAACCAAGGCAATACATATGTACTAAGACATCACGCCGGATCTGGGATCGATATCTCCCAAACTCCAACACAAGAAATCACCCGGGGAGTGAGAAGGAAGCTACTTATTCAGCGACCAGGCTTAGGCATCCCGGAGGAGACTGCTCGCTGCTCGCATTCGTCTCCGGTGGAGAGAGAGGGCTCGCTGCCCCATAAAACAAGAGCCGAAGGAGAAGGGCGCAGCGGCGGTGGAGTTCCTGAAGCGGAGGGGCGGGGAGAGCCGGAGGAGGGAGTCAGTGGTGAAGAACCGGAGCCCGGAGGAGCACAGGAATGACGTCGGGAGGCTGAGTTGGGGCATGGGAGGTGGCGGCGGCGATGGGGATGTGGAACGGAAGCAGGAGGCGTCGGGTTGGGGGAAGATTGGAAACGATTGAAAAAAACGAAACGGTTTGCAATTATATACCAATGGTATTTTGAGGGTAATTTTAATAAAGTTCGGTGGCAAAAGGATATTCTATTCCGCAAAAGCCAAAAAAAACACCTCTTCCATAGCTTATGGCTTTTAGGCTTAAATTGGCTTAAGTTTTTTATAAGCTTGACAAAAAAGTCACCCCTTTGTTTAGGCTTGAGTTTTTTTTGCTTTTAAGCCAGACAAAAAGCCTAAACAAAGAGGGCCATTACAATACCAAATCAAACGGCAAAACGCACTGCTGAACAAACTACCAACTGCTGAACAAACTACCAGGATCAACCATTACGACAGATTATCCAGGACCAAAATCTTCCAGCAACTTTTGGAACATGGTTTTAACCACTGACAAGCGTACTCCTGACCGTGTGCCTGTGTCTCATCTTTTGAGTGAGCATGGTCAGTGAGCCACAGCCGGAGGAGCCGCACACGATCCGAGGACGAGAGGAGCAAGCAAGCAGGAGACTCGAGATCTCTTCTCTTCTTTTCATTCATTCCCTGACGTTAATCATGGCCTCTCAAGCGCGCATGTTAAAAGCTTCCATCCTTATTGCCTCCTCTTTTCCCCCTTTCATCTCGAGTAAACTACACCAATGGCCAGATGCCTGTCATACTCTAGCGTTGTGCAGTTTTAAAGGATTTTAGTTAATCTGCCACCTCACATGCATGCATCGATCTTTTGACTGTCAAGATCTTACATTTTGTGTTATACCTAGACTAAATTTGCTTAATTCTCTTCGTATCCCTTAGAACGGTGTTAATATTTTCTTAGAGGGAGCTTAGTTGTACTAATGGTACAGAATCGCACAGTTAATCTTTGCTGGTGATTTTTTTACTGGATAATACATGGCTATATAGCACAGTAATGCTAGACCGAACCCACAATGGTTTTGGGGTCGCAGCTGCAAGGTGATCCATGGACACTACAACAAACTATCATATAAAGATGTTTTTGTTTTGATGCTTTTATGTTCGTCTCTACACCTAGAAACACCTCGTATGTAAAGACACTTCTCAAGACGTTTTATATGATGCCACGAAATCTTACCATAGGCATCTCTCCACCTTCCCATGCCTCCCTCTCTCCACCTCCCAACTTCTTCAACCTCCCAAGTCCCAACAGAAATCCAATGTGCTGGCCGGTGCTATGCCGCCGTCCCGCCCTCCGTGCACACCCTCCCTCCATGCCCGGCGGCCGCCCCTCCCTCCGCGCCCTTCCTCCACGCCCGGCACCGCGCCCTTCCTCCACGCCTGGCCGCCGCCTCCTCCGCGCCCTTCCTCCACGCCGGCGCCCGCCCCTCGCCTCCACGCCCGATGTGCACCGTCCTCTCCATGCTCTGCAGCCCTCGCAAGTCGCGACCTTGCCCGCCGCCAATGCCGCGCCCTCTCCACGCCCGGCGGTCGCCCTCCCTCTGCGGCCGGCGGTGGCGGCAAGAGTCAGTGCTCTGAAGTCGCGACCTCGCCCGCCACTGCAATGGCTTTGCCTCCACTTTCCATTCGAGGTGATTGGGGTGTTCTCCTTCCACATCTCTCTCCGCAGCATAGATGTGCTCCTTCTCTGTTGCAATCATTCCTGCAAATGGGACCTCAAGGAGCTCTAGGCGCTATAAAACTTCTACGACCATTCTCAGAGATTGTTGATTCACAAGAGCTGAAAAATCCCTTTGTTCGTAACTAGATCGACCTCTAGTGCTTTCTACTGGCAGGAGTCAAATTTGGTGGCGCTCTTTCTGCAGAAATGGTAAGCTAATTTCCAACCGGTCAAATTTCCTGTTCAGACTGTTGCTATTCCCATGTTTTACTTCACATGAAAGCTATGCAATATCAAAATGGTACCATATTACCAAAATGCAAAAAAAAAAAAAAAAAAAAGTGGGTGTGTGAACAAATTCAGGATTTTTGCTTTAGATCCTGAAATCTAGCCATCTAGCTAGGTCAGAAGGCACTAAGGCCGAGGCACCCTAATAACAACATATGGTGAAATGGTTATGTATCTATATCTTCTTGAATTGTCATTAATCTAGGTCTGATATAAGGGATGTATGAACACAAATTGTATTAAAACCAGTGTGTGTTGTGTGAATCAAATAAATGAAATAATTTTATTGCACAATCTCTATGAATATTTCTATGGGTTCATAGATCCTGGTGGCAATTATTGCACAATCTCTGTGAATATTTATGTGGGTTAATATACCATGGTGGCAATGGCAATCATAGGATTAGCTATGAAATGGTGGCAGTTTTGCAACTTGTAGCATTTCTGCTTCCTTTCATAGGGTGCATATAACAGTTGTGCTGATGTTGGCCTGGGATATATTGTTATTGACTCTTATGTTATTAGGAACTGCATGTAAACTTGCAACAAAGTTGTTGTAACATAACCCATAACAAGGATTTATATACAAAGACTACGTTTTAGGACCTATACTAGTTACTGTCATGTGCCCCTAAACTAGTCAATGCAGTGTCTGTGTTAGCGATTGTGTTTGTACTGGATCTGAATTCTATACTTTGCTGGCATACTTTCCCAGTGGTGGATGGCAGTGACTGCTAGAGGAATCATGACATTGCCTTTGTTGTCTTATTGATAATTGGTACCATGCTCCATATATGGCACATTGATGTCTACATATTTGGCATTAGAACCATGGGATTCATCGCTTTATTATACTTCATTTTTCCATATCATTCAACCTTTACCTCTATGCATTTGACAGCTCTACTGTCATGTCCGTTAAAATTCACCTAGATAATTTAAATTTTATAATTCTGACGTGTTCTGATCATCACTTGGTCTAATTGCAATATTAGGTTTATATGTTTGCAGAATGGTACAAACCAGGATGCTTGCTTGAGTACCCTCTTGGTGGAAGTGGAGCAATAATAGATGCCCTTGTGCAAGGTTTTGAAAAATTTGGTGGCAGACTTGCTCTTTGTTCTCATGTTGAAATTTTTAATTGAGAATGGTCGAAATTGTTGGTATCAAGCTACAAAGTGGACAAGTAAGCAACTCCGAATGATACTTTTTTGGCAAACAAAAATAATATATTACCTTATGGGAAAAAGAGTAGTATGACATGACCACAAAGCCAATAATCGCAACGATTGATAATGATTTAATCAAGTATGATATTTCATAATATATTGATTCTTATAAATGTCAAAAAGCCATCAATCGGAAGGTACAAGACACAATGATCAATATATATTTTCGTGTGCCAAGCAAACTAAGTGTTATCTTGATCTTGCATAACATATTTAGTTTAGGCTTTGCTCCATCCCTTTGCAGTAGTGGAAGACCATAGAAATCATGTAGGCCAAGATGAATTATATTTTAGCGATTCAATAATTTAATCAACTTCCTTTCCTTGACCTCAATTTGGATTGGTGCAGCAAAAATGATTGCCTTTTCCTGTGCAGGGAACTAGATTAAGTGTGCATAGAGCTTAATTATGAGTTTCTTCTTTCAAAGTAAGTTTCAGTATGAGCACAGGATCAGTGTACTGGAAAATGAAAACTCTAGAGCCTAAACATTTGAATGAATTTAGAGACTTCCATTTTGGAGTTGTAAAAGTATGAACATCTCCAGTTATTCCTGCTTAGCTCACAGGTTTTTTGTTTTGATTTGAGTTAAAAGAGGACTTAACCTTAATGAACACTCTATTTCTGCCAACTTAAATTGAAGAGACTATTTCTTATGCTTTATCATTTCTTTCTTCACAATTTGCTACTTCAAAAAAAAGAAGTATCCTTGTGGTTCATGTCCTTTCAATTTCGTATTGTATCATGTATTTTCTTTGTTTTCGATAAATGCAACCCTTCTTATGTCATGCTTTTTGAGACATGAATAGACATAATAAACAAGTTTATCCTTTGTCAGTACAGTGCTCATTACTTGGTGGTGGATTAGGTGTTTGTTCCTGAAGACGCCACTGCTGCCGCTGCCCTCTAGCCGCTCGTCGCCTAATTCAGTTGTAGGATTTGTAGAAAAAATTTTCGATGTGTTTGCACCTTTGTATGTGGATGCTAGATTCAGTTGTTAACTCGATTCACTCTGCAACGGAGTGTCTATGTTTTTTTCTATATCAACAATGTAATTCTACATTTGAAATGGCTTTACCTAAGATATGAAACTTCTTATGAAAATATGTGATACTATATCCTCTGAATCATTGTAGTTTAACTAGCGATAAAATATTTCTACTGAACAAAATAAAAATGGATGTCTCTAGCTCAATCTAAATACGTCTATGAATGTGTATGTATATTTTTTGGCATGCAATAAAGCGTCGCTAGGGAGAGTAGAGACGATATGGAAAAGCATATATGAAAGCGTCTCTAAGCTTGTAGAGATGCAATCTAAACGACTCATATCATTGTAGACGCGCTTAACAATACGTCTTTACGATCTTTGATACGGTACGTGGGGAGACGTTCTAGAGATGCTTTACAAAAATGACTCTACGATGCTATAGAGATGATTAAACCATAAAATGGGCATCTCTACAAGGCTTTTGTGTTGTAGTGGGAACCTAGCTACAAAAATACATTGATTTTAAGTATACTAGCTGAGTGTCCGTGTAGGATGTAGATGATGATTTAGATGGCAGACTCACCATCACCATCAAGTCATTCTTTTGTAATATTATAAGTATATATACTCGCAAACTCTTTTTTTCGTGAAATGTCATGATAGTCATTTGTGCATGTTTCAGCACGATATGTATCACGCGTACCTCATGTGCGCTTTGACCTGCCTAGCTGCGCATTAGTGATTATGGAAATAGTTTAGAGCTAGACAAAGATTATTTTTTGCAAGGAGTGCAAAACTAAGAGCTCATCTGTTGGAAAGCTAGAGCCCTGGAGGAGCCCATGCCTGTGGCTGGCTAGCCATTGTGGTGTGACGGGACAACATTAACACGGCTAGGCAAAAGGAGTGGAAGGGGGGCAAGAAAGAAAGAAAGAAAAGTGATCGATATATAGTGGTTAATTGGATGCATGGAGGTTAGGCAGTGATTACTACTGATTAGAGAGAGAACGGAGAGGTGAATATTGAGTGAGAGAGAGAGATAGAGAGATGGTAAGAGAGAAGTGTGAAGGGATGGAGTGGTAGTGATGAGCTGGATAGGTTGGGGTCACGACGGCATGTCCGGATCCTCCGTGGTATTGCATAGGGCTGTCGGGTCAATAGTGATTTAAGAGAGAGTGAACAGTGCTCTGTTGCAGTACTGTAGCACCCGTTGGAAACGTAATGAGGTGATTTTTTTTATTAAAAAAACTGTAGCAATTGGTCTACACCTTTGTTTTTTATTAGACGATAGAGATCACTCCTAATACAGTGCTATAAGCGATCTTCGCATTCACTAATTTTATACGGAGGGTCCTAATCCAGCGAAAGTGGGCACAAGTGCGAGAGATTGAGGAGGAAAGACGAAGAGAAGGACAGAGCGTTCCGTTGGTTGGTTGGGGCAAAGAGAATGATTGCCATTGGCCCATTGCCCTCCCTGCTGACACTCCCAGCAGCACGCGTGCCCCGGATCCTCTGCATCACATCTACCACACCGTCCTCTCTCTCAATCTGCACAGAACAAATTGATTAACCACAAGTCGTGTTTATCTTATTCTGCGTTTAATCCAAGCAGAGAAGACAAGATGGAAGCAGTCACGTTCAAATACGGTTAGTCCTACTCCTACATAAGGGTCAAATACGATCTTCGCCACTATGCACGCATGCCATTCAATGGATCGATCATGCAGCTTGCTAGCTGCTTGCTGGTACATTCCATGCAACCACGGGCACATGAAATGAAGGCGTGCATGCATTGTGTAGTACAGGGATCACCAAACTGCAGACGAGGTCAGCTTAGGAGAGAGAGATAGAGAGACGTGCAGTGCGTGCGTGCATGGTCCCCTGGCCTGGCCTGTGTGTTGTGTGGGGCCGTGGGGGTTAGCCGAGCCGGGCTAGGGTGAGGCCGACCCTCTCCCTGTGTATGTGTAGGTCCATTGCTCCCTTTGCACCAAGAGTTAAGTTTAGTAATTGGCCGGCGGTTTATTCTGCCGTGCCGGACAAGAAGAAATTGTTATTTCAGCTCGATACCATCCAACAAACTCTGGCTGGGTCTAAGAGGGTGATTCATTCTCTTGTCAGTGCGAGGTAGTGTGACTAGATTTACAGAGTATCACCCACAAGTGGCCATGTAGCGCACGTGCATTATATGCCTTATAAGAGACGATAGTCGAAAGACAAAACCAAAATGATAGATAAACCTTTCAATTAATTATCATTGCCCCGGTTGTAAAATAAATCAAGTTGTGGACATTTACCAAAACACCCCTGAAGGTAGGGTCTCCCACCTCCTTATAAACGGTTGACTTCTAATCTAGGATCTCTCTTGTGCCAATTATTCTGTGTTCGTTGTGTTCTTGTGATTCATCGTTTGCAATGTTGTTTATAATTTGATAGGTAGTATTAAAAAGCTAATTTGCAACAGCCGTCATGATGCATCCAAGTTGACAAATTTACTAAACATGTAGTTGTTGTAGACTAGTAGTAGCACATTCAAAGTTTTCTTGACACTTGCAAAGAGGTTTTGAAGGGCAAGTGTGTGAATCGTACAAGTTCATTGGCAGTAGGACGTGATTCTGTTTCTCTTGAGTGATACATGATTATAACACCTGGGAAAAATTGCTTTGTTCTTTTCACTTGTTTTAGAACGCGCGTAGTTGACTTTTTAAGATTTTGATCACAAATATGTATTAAATTTAATTTGATTTTTCAAATGAAATTATATAGTAGATTTGTCATCAGAAGTAAATTTATATAATTACACTTTTAAATATTTTTTCTAAAATATAGTTATAAAAATAATGGTCTAATGGTGTATTAGAGAACCTGTCAAAAACCAAAACGATTAGTAAAAAATAATGGAGAGAGTATTCCATCCTGTTCATAAAAACAAGTCGTTTTGGACATCGATCACGGTCCCCGAAATTCAACTTTGACCACTAATTACTATTACAATATATTAGTAAAACCTAATAAAATTATAATATTATGAAAGTATTTTTCAAGATGAATCTACATACATGATTTTTCATATATCTAATCTAAATATTTAAAAATATATTGATAGCCAAAGTTTTTAAAGTTTAACCACATGCATTCCAAAATGACTTGTTTTATGAACCAGAGGAGTACCTTATTATAAAAATGGAGGAGTACATGATTATAAACCCCTCGGCATTAGTGGATAGGAAAGATATTTTGAAGGGCAGGTATGCCAATCCTATATGTTCATATTAGCAAAAAAAAAAAAAACAGTAGGTCGAGATGCTGTTTGTACAGCTATACATGATTATAAACCCCTTGTTGGGGGAAAAAACAATTTATGTTGGTGCCTACTAAGCATGTATTGTGTGTTGAGTGTTCATGTACGTGTGTACTCCTTTTGCTTGCTTCACCTAGGCATAGACATGCTCCCACTTATGAATGTTTGTCCCTCCTCCTAAAGTAGCAATGTGGTATTAAACTTACAACTTACCACCATGAATGAGTGGGCCTTTGAGATTTATTGGAATTTACAGATAATTTTATATGGGCCCAACCCAATAACCCAAATTCAGAGAGATACATGATTATAAACCCTTTGTTGGGTGTAACATCCCGTTTTTTGGTTGGTGAAGAGTATTTGCTTTTGTCATCTGGTTTCAAAAACTTATCTTATTTCAACTGAAGTTGTTTTTTCAAAATGTCAAACTTCTACCTCAAATTCAAAACCCTCTCTTGGGGCTTAGCCTACTTTCAACCTCCCCATTGGGCTTGGCCCTATTCCTTTCGGCTCAGCCAACCTCTCCTATGCTCTGGGGCTTACCAACCTCCCTTGTAACATCCCAATTTTCTGAGCTTGAAAAATCCTATGAATAGTTAGTAGGAGAAAATTCACTATTTGGATTTATTTGAATTCAATTTAAAAGTTTAATATTGAACCTTCTCGCATCAAAACAATTTAATGTGATTAAAGTCAACATGAACAATGGTCAAAACTATTTTATTTGGGTTCTATGTGCTTGGATATATTTTCTAGATTTTTCTAGAATTTTTCAAGTTCATTTGCTATTTTCTATTACCATTTGGAATTTCTGGTATTTTCTAAAATAGAAAACCTATTTAAAATCCCAGAATAGTGTTTGGACCGAAACCCAAACCCTATTCACTTCCAGCTCAATTCCTGTGCAGCCCAATCCTCCTGCAAGACGCTGCTCCATCATCACGACAGTGGTCCCCACTGTCGATCTCTCTTTCTCTCTCACGCAAGACACCTGATCGTCTTGGTCCCACCCATCACCAACAAGAACGCTGCTGTTTCGCACGCGGACTCAACCGAGCTTGTCTTCCTGTCAAGTGGGCCCTACCATTTACTGTTCTTCGTCTTCGTTTCGTCCCTGAGCCGGACTCCTCCGCCGCGGATCTTCTCGTCGTCGTATCCTCTCCGGACTCCCTTGGCCGCCGAGTATAAAGGGGAGAGCACCCCCTGGACCTCCGCATCCTAGCCCTAGCCGCCTTAGCCCTCGCACTGAACCCTAGCCACCGGGAGAGCTCGAAGAAGAGTTTGCACCACCGCCAACTCCGACGAGCACTTCCGCCGCAACCGAAGCCATCGGGTCCTCGACTTCTGCACCATCGGCATCGCAAGAACAAGACCTACCTTGTGGTGGCCTTCATTTCGCCGGAGGATCCTTCCATCATCGTCGCCATCGAACCCGAGATCCATCCGTCGCTTCAAGCTCGCCGCCGGCCACTACCCTCCACCTCGAGCACCCATGAGCACAACTGCATGATCGCCACATCCCCCTCTACCTATTGGTACAACCCATCACCGTTGGTTCGCCGCCGTTCGCCGGAACCCTAGGTTCCCATGCGCCGACCACCGCCGAGCCACGCCAATACCACCAAATTTCGCTTATGCGTGTCAACCAACGTGGAGCTGAGTCAACGCGCACACCTGGTAGTCCGCCAGTCCAGATCTAGATCGGTTCGGTGAACTCGGTTTACCGTGGACCATGTGGATGACATGTGGGTCCCACATGTCAGTGATTTCTATTAATTTCTTTTTCGGCGGAAATTCCTTCGCTGACATCATAAATCCGGTTTTTCTTTTAAAGAATAATTTGGATAATTCTAAATTAGGGTTTCTTTTAGATTCAAACTTCCAAAGCTCATATCTTTTGCATCCGAACTCTGATTGAGCTCATTCAAATTTCTAAATTCATCTAAATTCAAGATCTATTTATTTGAGATTTTTATTTAATTTTTGGAGTTTTTTTGCCTCTGTTATTTATTTATTTTGTTTATTTGCTTCGTTTGCGAGTAGACGTCGATACTTCGGGAAGATTTGAAGAAGAAAGAACACCTCAAGAGCAAGATCAGTACCTAGATTTATTTCAAGGCAAGTTATACCTTTGATCATGTTGAACCCAGTTTTCTAAAATTACTCTGATTCAAATTATTGTATTTACTTTAAGTATTTATTTAAAAGCTTTTGGGTTTAGTTATTAATCCAATTTGTTATATCCACCTTGTCTATTTGTTATGTCTTAATCTTTTATCACCTTAGATTGGTTTAATTAGTTGGTATTATCGTAGCACCAACATGGGTTGGTTAGACACGATTAGTCTGCTTAGCCATGCCACGAGTCAACATTTCATGTAAGTTGCAATTATAAACTTGACTAAGTGATTATAGAACAATGTGACAAAACTGTGTGTACTATGTGCTATTACTCGTTGGTGGCATGTGTGGCACTTAACCAACAGGGTGTGAAAGGATTTGGACGGAGGCAAGTGGTACTGTGTGCTACTTTTGGTGGATCTGTGTGCATGAGATTAATAAACTGTGTGCATTGAAGGATACATTGGAGGACGGCGTCAATGTATTGTCGCTCTGTGTCAAGCGGGAGCACGCCGATGCCTTCCTAGGGGAGTTGGCAAGCTTGGCATCAATGTGATTGACTATAAATTTGCATGTGCTTTACGACTCGTGGACCCTTGTAATGTTATGGAACTATGGAATGCTTGTAATGTTGATGTGCCTACTAGAACCATGCTTGCACGCATGGAGAATAAATTGTGTGTCGATCTGTCTGAAGAACAGATTGTGCTTGGGCCTGAATTTGCAGTTTTGCTTGTGGAGTTAAACTGCTCTAAGTGGTTAACTCATATCGGCTTTTGGCCGCATCCATGAACAGGCATCATTTGGAAGATGACGGTTGGCTCAAGGTACATACTACAAAAATGAATCCATCAAATCTCAAAGGAGATATATATCAGTGCCTCTTCAGTACTCCAAACCCAATCAATCTGTACATTCAGGGGCGGATCTACGTCGTATTGGATGGATTATAGCCCGAGACCTTAAAATCTTAACAGTATTAAAGCCCATGAAAAACATTTTTATATGAACGGACTTTTTCTGTTGCAAATAAAAAAATTCAGCCGTTTTAGGAGTAAGAATTTGAACTATCCAAGTAGCAAACTACTTTCCGATGGCTGTCGACGACGACACCAACGTAGTCCACGGGCGCTTATGCCGCCGACGACGCCACACCATTTTGTTTCGGCCGAGTGTGTGAAACCTGAAAAGAAAAGGCCCACGATCGAGTAAATGCTGCTTAAATTGTGCATTTCTTTTACGGTTTTTTAGTATACCTGGCAAGGCACCTTTGCATGCGCTTAGCTCTTCATTAATTTAAAACCTAGCGCCAAAACAAGTTGTCTTTGAAATTTTAAAATGAAAAGAATAAAATGCCTGAAACAAATGCAACATTTTGTAGCATTCCACACTACTACAAAAGAGGCTATAGCAGACGCCTATCACGAGCGGTTAAAATGGAACCGTCGTGTTGGGTCTGTCGGGCCTATCACGAGACGGTTTGATCTACAAACCGCCTGCGTGATATCGAAGTCTATACTCGATATCACGCAGCGATTCTATTGAAGAACCGTCGGTGATAGTATCACGAAGTTCTATTAAAAACCGTCGGTGATAGTATCACGATGGTTCTTTAATAGAACCGTCTGTGATAGTCTCCGGTAACACAGACGGTTGTCAACAAAGACCGTCTGTGAACTATCACCGACAGTTCTATTAAAGAACCGTCTATGATAGTATGTATCACAGACGGTTTGTAATTGAACCGTCT
Organism: Phyllostachys edulis; assembly: GCA_036346405.1. NCBI lineage: Eukaryota > Viridiplantae > Streptophyta > Magnoliopsida > Poales > Poaceae > Phyllostachys > Phyllostachys edulis. The sequence continues at coordinate 77,327,744 of CM070551.1, read as the reverse complement.
GTGATATCCTCGACACATAAAGTTCCCAACAAACCGTGCCCTAGCCCATTCCCATTTGAGCCGCCGCCACAAGGTCCTCCCCTTGTTGTGCCGCCGATAGAGGAAATTGTCTTAAGATCATCTCCTCCTTCAGTAAGTTTGTTATCTACAAGTAAGTTAGATAATTATTAATTCCTGTTGTCAAGCTAGTTAACTTATACAATAGCTTTGCTTTAGTTGGGATTGAAGAATGACCTTGTTATTCGAAATATATGACCTTAGAAATACTCGCAAATTCATTTGTGTAGCTTACAATTGAAATTCTCTTGGAGAAATCATCTTTTTTAGAAGTACGTTACCTCAAATGGAGCCACTAGAAGGTTTATATGAATACCAAGAATTAGTGGAAATTCAATGCAAAGTTGTAAAAGGAGCGGATTGTTGTTATAATAATTGGCTATTACATTATTCTATAAGATTACTAGAAAAATAAAGTTCTTTTACCCCTGCTTTGGATGAGATCTAGTTTTCTGACCTTTTTTGTTCTTTGGAAAATTGGAGGTTTGTAGTACCCTGACAAATCACGAATCATTTTCCCATGAAAGTTGAACGTGTAACCATTCGCATAACAAGAAGCTATCTCATGAATCCCAAATCTAATTATCTCATTTCATTATACACTGCATCTTGTTAATCATTTTGGAATTGGAAGAAACTTGTAAAAGCATTTGAATGAAGCAGGTGCTTTTAATACTATTTCCGACTATGATTAAATGTTCTATTCTTGATTAATACACATATCCTTGATTCACATGGTGGAGAAATTCATGCAACATGTTACAATTCGGTACTTGATCAGTTTATGACCTTATTGAGGTTGGTAAGGTGTACTTGATATCTAATTTGACACTAATTTGTTACATGTGTAGCGTAGATGGACCGAAACTGGATGTACGGTGTGAACCGTGTGAGTCAAGAGTACATTAATGGCGTGGTTGCTTTTAGAAGAGCCGCCGAGCAGGATATGTTGAAGAAGGGGATAGAATTTATGTACGGTCTATGCATTGATTGCTGTAATCTGAAGATGTTTAACAACCCGGCGCAGATAGAAGCACACTTGATTCAAAGAGGTTTCAAAAAAGGGTATACATGTTGGACCAGTCATGGTGAAGAGCAGATTACACATGAAGTTAGTAATGATGGCATCGCCGAGGAAGTCAACGATATGCCGAATGTGGACTGTGCTTTTGATGAGGATAGGTCGCACGATGACAATCTGGATCAGATGCTGCGTGATGCAGAAGAGAACTACAGTGAGAGAGAGTTTTGTAAATTCGAGGGCTTAATGGAGGACTCGGTGAGACCTTTGTTCCCTGGCTGCAAGCCGGAATACACAAGGTTGTCAGCTGTGATTGAACTGCTGAAATTGAAGGCGAGCAATGGTTGGTCCGATAAGAGTTTCACGACGTTGTTAGGTCTCCTAGCGGACATCCTTCCGGAGGGAAACGTGTTGCCCAGCACCACCTACCAAGCAAAGAAGGTTCTTTGTCTATTGGGAATGGAAGTAGAAAGAATACATGCATGTCCGAATGATTGTATCCTCTACCGTAAAGAGTATGTAGACATGCATGTATGTCCTGTGTGCAAAGCATCTCGATACAAGCGTCAGAATATTGCTAAGGTGAAGCAAGGACCTCCTGCTAAGATGTTGTGGTATTTGCTTGTGATCCCATGTTTGAAGCGTTTATTTGCGAACCCAAAGAAGGTAAGATTGCTGCATTGGCACTCGGAGGAGCATAAGAAAGATGGAAAGCTAAGACACCCTACTGATTCTGCCCAGTGGAGAAATTTCAATCAAAGCTTCGAAGAGTTCGATGCGGAACCGAGGAACATAAGGTTAGGGTTGAGTACGGATGGAATGAATCCTTTCGATAACATGAGCGGTGACATAACACCGGCCCGTGAATCTATGTATGTACAACCTTCCTCCTTGGTACGTGTATGAAGTGAAAGTACATTTTGATGTCACTACTTATCCAAGGGCCAAGCAACCTGGGAATGATATTGATGTGTACCTAGAACCATTCTTTGGAAGATCTTGTGACACTTGTGGAGCGAAGAATGCAGTATGGGATGTGTATAAACGAGAGAACTTCACTTTACGCACCATGTTGTTCTCGCACTATCAATGATTTTCCGCCCTTGGTAACTGTCAAGCCAAGATCGAAAGGAGCCAAAGCTTTGTCTGCACTACTTAGATGCTACGGAGAGTGTATGGCTGAACAACTCGTGCAAAATCGTATATATCGTCCACCGTAGGTTCCTTCCCGTGAGTCACCCATACCGCAAGATGAAGAAATAATTAAGCGAAAATAAGGAGGACAGTTCAGCTGGCTTTTAAAGGGAAAGAGGTATATGATATGGTTAAGGATATTGATGTTGTGCTTGGGAAGGGACATAAATTAAAAGGGGAAATTGGTTCAGTAACATCGCATTAGAGCGTATTTATAGGAATGACACTCCGTCCGTCTCGGGTTGGAAAATAACATCGCGAACATCGCAAAATTAGATGAATGACATTCTGGATTTTTCAAAAAAAATTTAAATATAGAAATTAAGCTCAAAAAATTATAATTTTTTTTGTGGAGTCTCCAGGCATAGTTTAATTGATTGTGTATTTTTTTTCAAAACTTTATACATTTTGATTTTGTCTCTAAAATTCATTTAAGTATACTGTTTGTAGGAATTTTATAATATATAAAATGAGGTCCAAATGTTATGAATTTTGTTTTTCAGGCTCCTTACATAGTGTAATTACTTGTGTAATTTTTTCATAATTTTTAAAAGTAAATAATACAATTTCATAATGTCCTTACATTATGAAATATTAGACTCCTCACAGAGTGGACATTATGAAATTGCATTAATTAATTTTGTAAAATTCCAAACAAATTACACAATCAAGGCCACTATTTAAGGAGCCTAAAAACAAAATTCATAATATTTTGACCTAATTTTATATATTATAAAATTCCTACAAACAGTATACTTAAATGAATTTTAGAGACAAAATCAGAATGTATAAAGTTTTGAAAAAAATACACAAGCAATTAAACTATGTCGGGAGACTCCACAAAAAAATTATAATTTTTTGAGCTTAATTTCTATATTTAAATTTTTTTTTGAAAAATCCAGAATGTCATTCGTCTAATTTTGCGATGTTCGCGATGTTATTTTCCAACCCGAGACGGACGGAGTGTCATTCCTATAAATACGCTCTAACGCGATGTCACTAAGCCAATTGCCCCAAATTAAAAACCCGTTAGAAGAACATCTGGAAGAAGCGGTCAATTTTTTGGGACTTGCCTTATTGGGAGAACTTAGAAGTTCGCCACTGCATCGACGTCATGCACGTGGAGAAGAATGTATGTGATAGCTTGATTGGTCTATTACTGAACATTAGTGGCAAACAAAGGATGGTGTTAACGCACGGCGTGACTTGGTTGATATGAACATAAGGACTGAGTTAGCACCGAAAGAGACCGATAAAGGACGAACATACCTTCCACCAGCTTGCTACACTCTGTCCAAGGCCGAGAGAAATGAACTGTGCCAGAGCTTGCATGGTGTCAAAGTCCCATCTGGTTACTGTGCTAACATTAATAAACTTGTTTCTATGCAAGATTTGAAATTAATTGGTATGAAGTCTCATGATTGTCATGTGCTAATGACACAAATACTTCCTGTTCCAATTAGGAGTATCTTGCCGAACAAGGTCCGAGTGGCAATCTTGAGGCTGTGTTATTTCTTCAACTCAATTGCTCAGAAGGTCATCGATCCCTAAGGACTAGATGCTTTGCAGGCCGAGGTGCTGACGACTCTATGTCATCTTAAGATGTATTTTCCTCCACCATTTTTTGATACCATGGTCCATCTCATTGTTCACCTTGTGAAAGAGATAAAGATATGCGAATCTGTGTTCCTACGTCATATGTACCCGTTCAAGAGGTACATGGGAATTCTCAAGTCCTACGTACAAAATCGATCTCGACCGGAGGGCATCATCATCAAAGGTTATGCAACCGAAGAGGTCATCGAGTTCTGCGTCGACTACATAGCTCAGGTAGAACCGATAGGTGTGCCTCTATCTCGTCACGAGGGAAGGCTGGATGGTATCGGGACCATCGGAAGGAAATCAATCACTCCCGATCTGGATATATACGCTCAAGCCCATTTCACGGTCTTGCAACACATGACCCAAGTGTCCCCATACATCGACGAGCACAAAGACATGGTACGCCAACAGAATCTAGACCGGTCGGAGGTTTGGATCACGAGAGAGCACAACCGTCGGTTCAATGAATGGTTAAAGGTGCGAATCACTGGGAGGTCATCAAGTCATGATACGCTGCTATGGTTGGAAAGAGGACCACAATTTACAATTGTCACATGGCAAGGATACGACATAAATGGGTACGCATTTTATACAGCAGCTCAAGATAGGAAGAGCATAGTCCAGAATAGCGGTGTCCGCATAGATGCATTTAGTACCGATGGGCTGAGGAGCTCGTACTATGGGCAAATAGAGGAGATATGGGAGCTCGACTACGTGCTTTTCAAGATCCCCTTATTTCGGTGCCGTTGGGTCCATCTCCCACAGGTGAAGGTCGACAAGTACGGTGTCACTACCGTGGACCTCGAACATGTCGGATACAAAGACGAACCATTCATGCTGGCTAACCAAGTTGTTCAAGTCTTCTATGTAACCGACCCGGCAAATAAGAAGTGCCACGTAGTTCTTCATGGAAAAAGGAGGATTGTCGGAGTTGAGAATGTAGTGGATGAGGAAGAATACAATCAATTTAACGAGTTGCCTCCTTTCGAAGACGGCATCAGGCTCAAGGAAGAACCCAGTGAGGAAGCTAGCTATATGCGCGTCGATCATCATGAAGGGCTATATTTTAATTAAGAATTTACTCCATTATAATTAATTTATTCCATTGTCATGTGTTAATGTGTTATGGACTTGTCATCTTTAATATTGATGTCAATGTGGATGTTCATTGTAATGTGGAGTATCAAATTAAATTGGTTTCACTTGATTTGGAGTTGAGTTGAATTAGATATGAATTTTTGAAGTCAAACGAATTGTTAGTGGATAAATTGATTTTCACCAATTTATTTGGAGTTGTGTTATGAACTTGTCATCATACTTGTGACCGAGTTCATATGGACTTGTCATTGTCCACTAAGTTCATATATGGATGGGCCTATCACGAGCGGTTCTTTAATGCAACCGTTTGTGATGTGATATCACGCAGCGGTTCTATTAAAGAACCGCTGCGTGATGTGAAATATCACGAGCGGTTTATTAATAGAACCGCTCATGATTCCTTATCACAGACGGTTCTAGAATAGAACCATCTGTGACAGGCCTTTATAACCCTACGCCTCATCCATTTATATCCCTAGTGCCACCCATTCCTCTCCCCAGTACTTAGGCCGCTCAGCTCTCGCGCGCTTCTTCGCCTCCTCTAGGGTTCGCCCGTTCACCTCCCCGTGTCGGCCTCCTCCCCTACACCGCCGCCTCCGACCTCGATGCCGCCGTCCCCGACCTCGATGACGCCGCCGTCCCCGACATCGACGACGCAGCCGCCGCCTCGACGTGCGGCCTCCTCCTCGTGTCGGCGTCCTCCCTCTGCCGGCCTCCTCCCCACGCCGTCCTCCTCCCTGTGTCAGCTTCCTTCCCTACACTGGCCTCCTCCCCATGGCCCCTCCCTGCACTGGCCTCCTCCCCCGCGCCGTCCTCCTCCCGCGTCCTCCTCCCCTTCACCGGCCTCCTCCTGCACCTCCTCCTTGCAATCGTGAGTATTGCAACAAAAGAATGTTAATTATATATCTTTGATAATCTGTGAATTGAATGAACAAAAGAATGTTAATTATATATCTTTGATAATCTGATCCATGTATGCACAAAAGAATATTAATTATATATCTTTGATCATTTGTGAATTGAATGAACAAAAGAATGTTAATTATATATCTATGATAATCTTTGATAATCTGTGAATTGAATGAACAAAAGAATGTTAATTATATATCTTTGATAATCAGATCCATGTATGCACAAAAGAATGTGAATTATATACCTTTGATAATCTATGAATTTGATAGTCTTTGATAATATGTGAATTGAATGGACAAAAGAATGTTAATTATATATCTTTGATAAGGCTTATTGCTTTGATTATCTTGATATCATTGCTCTATTCTGTTTTTCATAACAGATTGTCTTCTATTGTATCGGTGGATATGTTGACTCTGATAGTCTTTGATAATCTGTGAACTGAATCTAGTACTGAAGATATTGCAAATTGATCAGTGGGCTTTGTTGACATGCTCTGTGATGAACTCTATCTTATCTTGAGATTGAATGTGATAGTTAGTTCATTCTTGAGCTCTATTGTATTACTTACTCTTGTCAATTTGATATCTTGTTAATTGGTTACTTTCGGTTGAAAGCTAGTTATTCTGATTCTTCTGGTTCTTTTGCAACTCTTCTTTTGAGAGCACAAATTATCATCAATCTTTTGCAACTCTGTGCTAATTTCATTCATATACATGTCGTATATGTTTAGCATTTCAATCAATTTAAAGGACTTGAATGATTTACATTTGATTATGTTAATTTGGTCATTTAAATGTTTGTTGGATTAATGCTTTATTGTTTCATATTTATGCTGGAATTAATTATGATTATTTGCTAATATTGCACATGTTGAGCGTTTGTACCTTATATAGATAGCAAGTAAGCGAGATGGCAGAGGCACCGTCTTCACCGCCGTCACCGACGCCACAGATGGCAAAGGCGCTGTCTTCACTGCCGTCACCAACGCCGCAGATGGCAGAGGCGCCGTCTTCGCTGCCGTCACCGATTTATAATGATACGTGGCGAGATGGCGAGGAAAATCGAAATTGCTCATGGGCCGACCGATCATCACAGAGGTCGTTGGCGTTGGGGTCCCTCTGAGTCCCACGAGATCGTGGCGGATTCTCGACCATTTGTGGGATACTTGCAAGGGAACGGGTCCCTATCACCACACCAAAGTGGAAGTCTTTGGTGAATGCTCAGAGAGGCGCGCTGTGGACAGAACTTTCAAGCAAGTTCACTATCCTAGAAGTAGACATGGCACGCGTGGAACGGCATGCATTGGTCTCGATGGGTCAAGTGTGGAGGAACTTCAAGAGCATTCTTGTCACGAGGTACGTGAACAAGGGTGAGACGCCCTTCACGAAGTATGGATTCTTGACGCGGGAAACATGGGACGCCTTTGTGGCTATGAAGATGATGGCCGAATTTATGGCGCAAAGCGTGGCGCACAAAGCTCTCCAGACACGAAACACTCACCCCCCCACAGACTCGACACCGCTGGGTACGCGGCTAAATCCACATAATGGGCGGCGGAGGAGAATCTATTTTCTGATATCACAGACCCGCGTTCCCTAAGCTAGTTAAAAGCGAGGGCACAAGTCTCGTCTTCGGGCAACATCTCTTTCACAAACCCGACAGACCAGGAAGTGTCCCAACGTGTGGTAAATATGTCGAACTACCTAGTTGTTTATAAGTCCATAACTTCATAGTGTCTATAATAACATGATGACCTCTTGCAGCGTGAATTGACTGTCCAAACTTTCCAATGCTCCTTCCATGCAGACAGGGAGAAGGATATACTATCTACAGCCCTAGGAAACAAGGAGCACCCAGGTCGCACGCGAGGCAAGGGGGTTAACGTACCTTGGAGGGATGGATTCGCAGACAACTACTGCAAGTGTAGGAGTAGGAAGAGATCCAAGGGCGAGTACGACAAAGTGTTGCAACAGGTGCTTACTGCAAAATTTCAAGGACATATAGCAAGATTGGAGGATCGACTGAATCAAGTACTCCTCAACTAGACGCAAGCCACCCCCGTTACTTTGGGAACCAGTCCTCCTCGACATCGGAGTAGCGTCATGTCCACGAAAAATTATGATGATGACGACATCCAATTACCTATTGACGACATCAAGGTAATGTACATCCCTGGAATGCGACAAAGATAGACCTATAGGACGCCTTAGCTAATTGCGTATCGTTTTGTAGGAGCCGACACCCTGCAAGCTCTTAGTAAGGCTCGTTGGATCCATTTCTATTGAGGCTGGGCGGGGGATGGTGTATCCATACTAGGAAGGGGCAGTGCAGCATGGTGCCTAGCTGGCGCAGGTTACGCCAGGGTCGCGGTGGACATGGTGCATGACAGTTTCATGGCCGTCCCGCTAGAGATTTGCCCGAACGAAGACATCACAACACTCGGGGATGCTAGACACACTTTTATCTAGTGGCCCAAGAAGGACATCGTCCTGGACCCAATAGTGCCGCTATCTCGACACGATCATTCCTCTCCAACGGGACCCTCGATGACTCCACCTCATCCTTCGCCTCAAAAGGAACATGAAAAGCGTGCTACCGTATCGGTTCCCGAGTTGTCTCGCTGGAAGACGCTGCCAATCGTTAAGGCCAAATCAAAATCGATGAACATTAAGTCGCCTCCCAAGTCCCAGAAGCCCAGGAAGTACTCCATCAGAGAACCGTTGTGCCCCGACATAGAATTAGCCCACGCTGGATTTGCTTATCAGGCTTTGCATGCCTGGTACATGCGGTAGACCGGAAATAAGGGGTGCGATACTGGAATCATCGTCGCATACAAGGATGAGCATTTCTTCAACGGGATGGGCAACTTCGTCGTGGGCTTCAATGACTTATTCAACCTCGAAGCCCTCAATGCCTCGCTTCTACGATGTTGGACACTGTAAGTGTGCACAATCAACTTCTACATTCACGTAATGCCGATAAATATCACAACTCATTGCTTATGTATAGATACATGATGAAAAATGCCCGGTAAGGGCGAGAACCGGTGGGTTTCCTCGACCCACATGTGGTATCTTTGCAAACCATCCAAACAGACCCATCCTTCGTCGAGAACTACATAACGGCGGCATTGCTTCGTTAGGACAACAAGGACTACATAGTGGTGCCCTACACCCAGGGGTAAGTGCTTCACTATTTGCTATACAAATTTCATTTGTACTTATGTTTAATGACTATAGCGACATACATGAGTAGGTACCACTGGATCCTTTTAGTCATTATACCCAGGAGGAACAAGGTGATATACCTTAATTCCCTAGTCAAAAACAATCATGACTTCAGCATTCTGCAAGGAATACTTGACAAGTATGCTCATTTCCTCTATACATAACTCTATTGTAGTCTTCCTTCGTTTGAAATGGCCGAGGATAACTTTTTTGAATCATGTAGTTCGTTCATTGCCTATGTTGGCGAAGAAGGACCATACAATGGATCCACTGCCCAACTAAGAGACAGGATGAAATTTGCGGTACGCGCTACAACACAATAATCCTATATCATACTTCATAATAATGCGTCTTGAACTAACTATACGTATATATGTAATTCTATTTTTGCAGTGCCGCCAGCAAAAAAATGATGAGCTATGTGCAATCTACGTTTGCCATCATATGTAGCAAATCATTAGTTCTAAGACGAAGAATCCCGAGGTTTGGCAATCTCGAAATAATTATTTTCTAATTGTAAATTTAAATATATATGCTTACCATTTTTCTCTTCCTAGCGACAGGACTTGATGATAGATTTAGATGGACTCGTTGCGCAAAAGATCGTGGACGTTCGAGGGCAGCTCTGCAACTTTATCATGTCAGAAATAGTTAACCACAAAGGAGAGTTTCACTCCGTCACTGACCCAGAGTTTCACGCAAACAATTGACTCAATTGTAACTATAGCGACAATGCTTGAACAAATTCGATCTTTTGTAATTTATTTTGAGTAATGATCACTTTGAGTTGTCAACAATTGATTATCTGTGATGTTGTCAACAATTGATTATCTGTGATGTATCTGTCAACCGAGGGCATGGTTAGCAATTCCTGAGGCTAGCCAAAAATCAGCAAAAAGTAGTTAGGGTTCTCAGAGTATCACAGATGGTTTTTGGTTAAAACCGTCTGTGAAGGTGTAGTATCACAGACGGTTTCTATTAAAAACCGTCTGTGATACATGAATATCACAGACGGTTTCTATTAAAAACCGTCTGTGATACGTGAATATCACGGACGATTCTATTTACGAGCCGCCTATGATATTCACGTATCACAGACGGTTCGTAAATAGAACCGCCCGTGATATTCATGTATCACAGACGGTTTTTAATAGAAACCGCTCAGGATATTATGCTTCACGATGGTTTTAACCAAAAACCATCTGTATATTCATATCACGACGGTTTTTGAACCGTGCGTGATAACGCCTATATCACAGATTTAACTTTTTCGCACGGTTCAAAACCATCTATGATGACGGTTCCAACCGTCTGTGATGACATTTGTTTGTAGTAGTGCTAAAGCCTGTTCAGAACCTATAATATATGTTCCATTTGCCATTTGGAATGCCATATTTTCCCCCAATTTATACGGAAATTGGATTGTTTCTTTCAGAATTTTTATGAGGTTCCTGTGTTCCAAATATGCCCTAATTAAACTGGGTGCATATCTAGTGCACATAGTGCATTTGGTGCACATATGCACAAACTTTTTGTTTGGGTATCAAACAAGCATAAAAATTCTGAAAAAATTCTAGATGTAGTTGATGGTGTTTTGTTCCACCCTTTAAAATTTCAAGTTCAAACTCAATGTATGTTAGAAGAAACAAAAAAGAGAAATTCACTGTAAATAGTAACATTTCCTGTTTTCTCTTTCCTCTTTCCTCTTTCCATACTATTCACAGTGAATTTCTCTTTTTTGTTTCTTCTAACATACATTGAGTTTGAATTTGAAATTTTAAAGGGTGGAACAAAACACCATCAACTACATCTAGAATTTTTTCAGAATTTTTATGCTTGTTTGATACCCAAACAAAAAGTTTGTGCATATATGCACCAAATGCACTATGTGCACTAGATATGCACCCAATTAAACTTGGTAGGAATTTTGTAGAAAACAGTATATGTGGCTGCTCAGGGGTAGTTAACCACCCGGATCTTTAAAGTTGAAATTCAATATTTTTCCGTTAAAAGCTAAAAAATTTAGATAAAAGTGGAACATTTCGAGTTAGAAGTATTCTAATATGATAGTTTTAAAGTTATATATATATATATATATATATATATATATATATATCTATTTATTTATTTCTATGCAAAGTTTATACAAGTTTAAAATGAGATGCGCGCATGCATAGGGTTAATTAGCAAGTTTAAAATCAGATATGGAAACGACTTCTTTCGTTGCAAAATCAGAGCTTATTACAACAATGTAATATAAAGCCTAGGTAATAGTACTTGTGTGTTGCAACAGTTAAGGTATGTTTGGTTGCATGTATCCGTTTGACTCACATGAGTGGATGCAAGTTTTAGGGTGTTTGGTTGCTTGATCGGGTGAGTGAGCTAGGCTCAACGCGTCCTCTCCACGTTGCACCCCACTGCTTGTGCCGCCGTGACCCAGCAACGGCGACCATCTAGGGCCCGAGCGTCGCTGCCCTCGTCGGTGCCACGTCATCGCCACCCAGGCCACGCCATCGGCCCATCCTCGCCACCTCTTCGCCACCTCATTGCCACATGGTCGCCACACGCATGCCTCGTCATCCGGCGCCGGTTCTACACGTCGATGGCATGTGTGTCTATGACAACCGGGTCCCCACACGTTAGCCAAACAACTATAATCCTAGATCCATCTCTCACTTACATGTGGGCCCCGCATGTCGGTCAACCTTAATCAACCGCATCCGCATAAGGTCAGTCCACCGTGGACCAAGCATTATCTATTTTAAAAAAAATTCTAGGTAATAGTACTTGAGTGTTGCAACAGTTAGTTTTCCATTACCGTAACCAGGATATATTGCAACAAACATACATAGTATTACAACAGCGGTACATCGTGGCAAGAAAAACATACTAATTACCACGAAAAGAACTGTGGCAATAATATTACATATTACCACAACTTCTTTCTGATTGCAAAAACTAAAACTGTGGCACTAATACTACGCGTTACCACAGCTTATTCCTCGTTGCGAAAATTAAAACAGTGGCAATAATACTACATATTACCACAGATTATTCCTCGTTGCAACATTTCCATGGTAGTAGTTCAGAATGCCTGCAGCGTGAAATTCAGCGCGGCAACCACGCCGGCGCCTTTGTAGCACGCGCCGCTTTGGCAGCCGGCACCGCAGTAATTTCCACCTAGGCCACAGTACCCGTTCTGGCTACAACAGTAGTTGTTGGTGCAGACTGCACCACTAGCCTGCTTGCCACAACGCTTCTCAGTGCAGCAAGCGCCGCTCTGGCAGCCGGTGCCACAGAACTCGCTGCCCAGGCCGCAATACCCATATTGGCTGCAGCAGACGTTGTTAGGGCATAGTTTGCCACCGGCGAGGCTGCCACACTTGATGTTAGCGCGGCAAGGCCCGCCCTGGCAGCCGTCGCCACAGTATTCTTCACCGAAGCCGCAGTATCCGTACTGGCTGCAACAGAGGTTGTTGGGACAGACTGCACCGTCCGCCTGCGTGCCACACCGCTTGCTACTGCAGCAGGCGCCGTTTTGGCAGCCGGCGCCACAGTAGTCATCGCCAAGGCCACAATATCCAAACTGGCTGCAGCAAAGGTTGCTGGGGCACTCCATGCCGCCGCCTTGCTTGCCGCACGTCTGGGCGAGCGTGGTCGCAGTAGCATATGCAAGTGCGAGCGCGCCCAGCACGAGGGCCTTCATGGCCAGGTTTGCAGCTCTCGTTGTGATGAACATATTCGTTTTTTTTAGTGGTTTGCTTGATGAGTGGAGAGTAGCTGGTGATGACAGTGCGAGCTGCGAGGCCTCTTTATATAGGAGTTCCAGTCGTTCAGGTGGCGCCTCGCCATTTCGGACGATCAATGCGTTGTCTACTGCAGGATATGGACCGCGTGGCCGGCATGCAGAGACTTCCGGTGGCCTGTCTGCTACGTGCGAGGGTGCACAGTGCATGCATGTGATACGACCTATTATTTTGAACTGTTGTACGATCGATTTTTGGCGTGCATGCATGTCACATGGAACCTAAAATAGCGTAAACATATTCTCTACTTGGGAGCGTACACAATACAATGAATGCATGCATGATGCATGTGATATGATCCGTCCTTAATTCTCAGCATGCACGGCCATCACCAGTTCACGACGCACTTGTCCAGCGATGGATGGGGCACTCAGGCCATGTATTAACTAGCTAGATGGCAACCCGCACGTCGCTGCCGGCAAAAATATGGAATCCGAACACGTGTTAGTTTCGTATATAGAAACATTTTTCGTAGTCGTGGTACTTCACTTTGAATATAGCACTTCAACGAATATATTGTATTTATTTATGGATCTATCTACACAGATTTACAACTCTATTATACATAAATTACAATAAATTATTTATGTAATTTTAGTTCTTGGTCACTGTAATTATTCTTGAAAGTCTTAATAACTCATATTTCCGTCACATGATTCAAAATCTCACATGTACTTTGAGAGGTTGAGTAAAAACAAATAATTTATAACTCCATTATACATAAATTACAGTAAATTATTTATGTAATTTTGGTTCTTGGTCAATGTAATTATTCTTGAAAGTCTTAATAACTCATATTTCCATCATATGATTCAAAATCTCACATGTACTTTGAGAGGTTGAGCAAAAACAAAGACAATATATATATATATATATATATATATATATATATATATATACCAACAAAATATGGCAATGTGGTGAACCCGTTATGTTCTTCACATGTCCTTTGAGAGGTTGAGCAAAAACAAAGACAAAAAATAAAATTTATATACCAATAAAATACGGCAATATGGTGAACCCGTTGTGTTCCGAATAAAAATCATAATAAATTCGGATCCAATTCAACATATGAGAAAAAGTGCAAATCTCAAAGCATATCAAACGAATGAAAATTCAACTATTATGATTTTTTTTTCTTACAGCACATCAACAACACGAATCATATACCGCTTTGTGAACAACGAGGAAAAGAAACTTTAATCGAACTTTAATCGATCTCTTCTGTTCAACAAAAGATTAAAGGGATGCATGCACGGCAAAGAGAGTTGAAGGGCTCAAGGAAAGAGTCTTTGCCGTTCTTCAGCTAGTTGTTCCATCTGGTGACATGCATTCATTTTAGGATTGAAAAGCGAATATCTAAAGCTTTCCGTCTAAAGGTTATACCACTGTGTAACTTATAAGAAAGCGTCTAAAGCCTATAGGTCATACTACACATGGTAAAGCATACGTAAGTGATAAAGCGTCGTAAGTGATTGGAATGATGATGAGCTAGCCTAGCGGTGAGTGATCAAGGCTAAACAAAGAGCTATTAACACGAATCTTATAGCACATCTAACGAGCGAAAGTGACAGTTTTGACTACAAAAAGCGTCGGAAGTTATATAACAATTCCTTTATTTATCTCTTTCAAGATACTTAAATACCAATTATAAGATTCTCCGATACGATTTAATTGAGAAATTTTTTCATTGGATTCATTTATTTTGCTATATACATTTTTCACATATAAAAGAAGTATATACACGGATTTTGCTATAAAAATAAACTTCAATGAATTTTATCATAAAATTCACTTTAGTGTATCTTATAATTATTATTGAAGTATGTTCAAATTGATAAACATGTATCGCCATACGATTTAAGTGGTAGATGAGAAGTAAGAGTCGTACTCCTATGAATACCATTCCATTTTTGTACATATATGCACAACGATAGCACGTCATCAACTTGGGTTATGATGTTCGAAATGATCGACCAAGCAAACTCTTGATTCTTTCAAAATAAATTAATGTAATGTAAATAGTTAAAGTTCATAACTTTGTATGATTGTATCCAAACACCAACGATATGTAAAACTGAAGAACAAAAAAAAAAGTGTAGCGTGTCAAAAGGTAAGTATAACTTCCATATAATCTAACAAATATGGCATTGTAATACCCCGAATATCAAATAGAGAGAACATTATTAGGAGAGAAAATTTATTCAATTTCAATTTCTCCTAACAAAGAAAGTATCCAACAATAGTTATGTAATATCCTGTTTAACATTATAGAATTAATTGAAATGAGAAAGGTATTTAACAGGAATTAAAAAGAGAAAACAGATTTTTTTTTTATAGGAGAATTAATCTTGGGCTTTCGGCCCACGTTGTTTGACCCAAGTGGGAAGTTGGTTTAAGAAGGGGGCAACCAAACCCTAGGCACTTCTACTGTAGCTCACAGCTACTGTAGCATGCAGCCACTGTAGCAAATCCTCCCCTCCCTACTGCCACGCCTTCCATGTCGCCCCCTTTGCTGCTCCTTGCTGCCGGCCATCAAGAGGAAGGATAAGAGGGGAGAAAGGGAGGAGATGAGAAGAGATCTTCTTGGGGTATTTGATCAGCATCTTCCTAGGGTTCTACAAGGGTAACAAAGTGCTTTCCTCACTGTTTGATGAGGATTAGTTGCGAATTTGATTAATTGGGTTGGATCGCTTTGCTGCCGGTAGATGTTCACTTTTGTCCAGTACCTTGCAGGGTCGATTTCAGGTTGTTAGAGGCCGAATTGGGGATGTCCATCTCCTAGTGATATCTAGATAATATTTTTAGCTTTCTGTGGCCACCAAGAACACCTAATTCGGACATACGGATCAAAAGTTATGATAGTTTTATTCCTACTATCCAGAATTCTGACGTGATTGATCTGTTAAGTTGTCTCCTAAATTATGATTATGTTAATGACAGATTCAGGGTTTTCACCCAACAAGGTTATTTTAGAATTTTTCATAAACTTTCTAGAATGATAAATAACGCCCTAATCGGAGTTGTAGATCAAAAGTTATGATCTGTTCTTTACTGCTGTCCGTTTCATCTGGGCAGAATCCGTCTTCTGAGTTCAACTGCCTGTTAGCATTTTATTTTGGCCGAATTGGGTTATCTCGCCAACTAGAATGTTGTAGATATGTTCGTTAAGTTTCTTTAAGAACTGGGCTCACCTCGTTCCGAGTCCCAGGTAAATAGTTATGGTTATTTCCGTTGTGCTGTCCAGATTCGATTCCGTGGTTGTGTTGCATGTTTTCATAATAGGGTTTATGGCTATTTCTTGGGTGTTTGGGAAGGTATTGTAGAACATTACTGGTAGTGTCCTGTACCATGTTATTCTTATTTAGAGTACTTAGTTGTGTAGGCGGAGAGGCTTCGGGTTTAGGGGCATCTTCATTACCTACTAACGCATCGCAACGCGAAAGGCAAGTACTTTGATGTTATTATGTTGCTGGATGCTTGATGTTCGTATTGTCCTTTTCTATGATCCATGAGAATGTTCAAAGTTTATATTCCTTTCTTATGTGTTAATTCCAAGTGTAGACATGATGTCTTTCATAGTTCATATTTCAATACATGCATCCATTTTCATGTTCCTTCCACGGGATTGGATATAAGACCCATCAATTCCAGTATGGACACGTAAGACCCACCATTCCAATGTGGGTAGATTTGGACATCCGTATGAAACGTTCTTCATACGGGATTTGGATCCCCGCATTTTGTTAAATGCGGGCTTAGGTGAACACCGACGGGTGTGTCACCAGCTATACCATATAAGCATGTGTGTAGTCCATTCCTCTCATTCAATACATTCATTCATATATTCATTCGGTGTTATGTTCATATTCTTTAAAGAAGTTGCCTTGTTCATAATTGTTGTATGTTCAATTATTCATCAGACTTGAGTCTTGGACTCATTCTTGCTTTGTTTATTTATTTTAGGTGATCGTTGATGATGGCTCTATTGGGAGGAGTAGACACGCACTATTCGCTCACTTCACCATACTCCAATTTCAATAATGAACTTGATTCTATCTTTCATTAGTTAATTGATGAGCTGTAATAAATAAAGTTAGCTGTGGTTGATAACCTCCTTTAAGTCATGGTTGATTAAGTACTGCTTGAGATCTTCGATCATTCCTTTGATATACTTGCTTGAATTTAGACTATATTCATGTTATGGTTCTTTTAAATATTGACCTCTTTATGTCATTAGGTGATTATTCAATTCTTCTGTATTATGGTTGTATGCTAGATTATTTAGGTGACATCTTGACTTCCGAATAGCCAGGGTGTTACAGTTGGTATCAGACCAGGTTTTAGGTCCGTGGTAATTAAGTTATTAAGATGACACACTGTGCACAGTAGGTGGGGTTGGTAATTCATTGTTTTCGCATTTCTATTGTTATGTTTCATTCGTTGAGCAATTGTTGAATTGCTTCTGTACTATATTTCTTATTGTTAATCTATGATATGATGTGATATCTTATATCTATGAATTTATTCTATGATCATCATGAGATGATCATATATATTCATAACTGAATACATTGGTTATGCGCGTTGATAACAGATGTTAAGAAGTTGAGGATGTGGTTGTCACTCTGGGATTCACCAGGTTACACCATTGTTCGTGGTATGTTGTTAGGGGAGTAGTTACCCCGAGTACCATAGTTTCAGGTGTTGAGCGTGAGTTGCTTTAGAAAGTTGTTCTCTTCCATGATTTCTGAATTTGGCAAATTCTTGTTCTGTGGTGATTGATGAATTTCTCTTGGGTTCGTGGTTCAGGGTAGTTAATGAGTTTCAATGGGTCTTTAATGGTTCTTTGAAACAATTATTGTTTTTCGACTGTTGAGTTGCTTTAACTACTTGTGATCTTCGTCAATTGGCAATATTGATATTTCCGTGGTTGTTCCTTCTTTCTCATTCGAAAAGGCCGACTCATTTACTTGTTTGATAGTTTGGATAATGAGAGTTTTCTGTTGTAAGTTTGTTAACATGTGAAAGCTTTAGCTTTATGTGTGTCTTTTGGAATACTTCGAGCGTTGAGGTTTAAAGTCTCTCTTTTGCTGAATGAAGGTGTTAGAATCCTTTTGTGATGTCTTAGCATGATTAAAATGAGAAGTTATAACTAAACGAATAAATTGTTATGATATGAGTTACCAAGTTGGGTTGTTAGCATGGTGCAAATAAATTATTCTTAACTACCATCCATGAAAGTGAAATTGATTAATTTGAGATGTCCTTGTATTTGATACATGGTGTATGTTAAATAAAAGACTGTCCATATCCGTTCAAAACCTATGGATCTTACATAGGTGCTAGATTTACCTATTTCCTGATATGCTAAAATTATTGAAACCTGTACAAATGACCAGATGGAGGCTGGTGTATCGATTAAACCTTGTTTATAGAAAATTATGTTAGTGAATCGTTAATCATGTTTTGAAATGATTTCTGAACAAAGGTGAAATGTTGAATCTATGTTTATAAATGGTTATGTGATTGCAAATGGAATTAGTACCGTATGCACACACATGATTAGTACAATCACCAATTGTTAATGAGCGCTGAAGATGGTGTTGAGCAACACCAATAGTTGAATAGATGAATTTCGTAAGTAGTCTTTGATAGCATGCCTTGTGATATTGTTATTGCTTAGCATAATCTTGATATACCAAATTTGTTTCAACCTTGTGGTTTGTGTTTCCTTTGGGAAGTTTTAGGATGGAGTAATAAAGTTTGATGATTCTTGGTACTTGTGATTGTTGTCGTTGTTATTAAATCGTCAGAATGTGAGATTGATGTTAATACTTGTAGTAATTTGGTCGCCCGGTGATATTGCTTAAAGGAGAATATTTCAAGGTTAGCTTTCATGATATTTTGGAGCTCATGAATCATCTGGTAGCTAAAATTATTTTGAATAAATTGAGGTATTGGATTGACCTGTTGCTTCTTAGGAGGTTGGTGTGATTTAGTCTTAAAAGTTCTTTAGTTTGAGTTCGCAAAGTGAGGTTGCAATCAAAGAAAACTTTTTGTTGATTTCTTCAAGAGGAAATTAATTCGTTTGCTTTCCGTGAAATCCCGTAAATGATAAAGTTTTGAGTTTGCGGCTAGGATCATTTGCATCTCACGTTTCATGTGTAGTTGAACTGTTCCGAGCAAATAGGACGTATTGAAGAATTTTATTGGTTCTTAATTAGTTCTTGTGGTTTGGACTAAAGACCTTATCTTGTTCGTTGTGGCAAATTGTTGTTAGTCAAAGGATTAATTTCATTGTTAAAGGAAAGAGTGCAGAGGAGTATTTGAGAATTTGAGTCAAGTTTTGTAACTTGTGGTTATTTGAATTGTTCCTAGACTTTCGCTCTTTCCGTCAAGAGATGTCGAGTTTCAATCGCAATGTCTTTGTCTTATTGGTTGTTATTTGCTACTTCTTTTTGAGGATGTGTGCCTCAATCGTGAACTCAACTTTTGTTTTTCCAAGATCCTCGTTACAGATTATTTCTTTTGGTTTTGTGCTCGCGGTGAGGAGTAACGTTTTCCTGTGTGACGAAACTTGTCCTTATTCGCCTCTTTCTTTTGAGAAAGGATCAACAGTTTTATGTTGCAAAGTTTTACAAAGCGTAAATTTGGCAACTGTTTGGTGGTGGTTAAATAATGGTAGTGGTGAGATTTTGCTACCAAGCTATTGGAGGAGTAGTAGAAGATGAAATAGTTTTGACCTATACCTCTTGGAGGAAAGTTGATTCAAATGGAATGTTTGGCCTCAAAGTAAATCTGAACAGTGTTACGACTGAGTAGAACCTATAGTATAGCACAATTCCAAAACTTCAGATCATGTTGAAAGGTTGGGGATTACCGAAGGTATGGAAACCTTGATCAATTTTATTGAGTAACGAATTGGAAATTATTGCGATAAAGTGTGGGTGATTCTTGATGATGTCAATGAGTGAATATGTTAGATTTGTGGGGATGTTAGAGATTTAATCCGATGATTTCACTATCTGTTAAGAGATTCGTTGTAGAGGTCTTGGAGGTTAAATTTGGGCTTTGCATTCTTTATGCTAGGTTTTTGGTCGCCCAAAGATTGTGTGTAAAGGAGATAGAAAACGGAGTATTACGGCGGTGGAATGATTGTTGATGGAACCCTTCGATGTAGTTCATGAGCCAGGCGTCTTGAGGATTCGAGTTGTTATTCTAGAAGATTGGAGGTAATGTGATTGCGTGGGACCTATATTTTTTTGTGAGGCTTTGGGTGCCTTCTATCAAATTAATTTCACGATGGGATGAGTTGCCTAGAGTATTCGATTGGATTCAATAGAGTCTCTCCACCATGGTGTGGATGATGTATTTCATTTTGAGCATAATTTGAGAATGTTTAATTAAGAGGTTTATTTCCTAAAAGAGAGACTGAGAAAAAGGATGTTTTCTCGGGTGGTGAAGCTTTTTCTTATTTCTTGTTTGAGTTTTGTGTTGTTGGCTAGTGTCTTTCGCACTTTGAGTTGGCGCTTTGTTGGCATGTTTCTTTCCAATTCAGACAAACCAAAATAAGTATTTGGTTTGGGCATTCGAGTGATTTCTCTTTTGGCTATTGTGGTATTCAATCGTAAACTGCCTATTTAGAAGGGGGATTGTTTTCGTGATAAATTGTCAAATTTGGGGTTTTACCCTTTTGGTGGAGAGTTAGTATTGCGTGAATATGATGAGAACTCTCTATTTCCAGTTGGATTTTCTTTGTAAAACAGTTGTTTAAGACCGAGTTCTTTTATGCATTATTGATTAAAGGAGGTGCTCCTTGTTAGATGAAGAGTTCGATTTTGAGCATGTTGTGTGCTTTCGTACCAAAGGGAAAGTTGGCCTAGGTACATTCGTTCGTTTCCGGCGATTCTGCGAAATTAGGAGGTTGGCATCTCGCTTTGACCGTCTCGGGTCCATCTGTGAAGTACACAACGTCTGGTGTGTTCTGGTGCCAGGTGAGTAACTAAGCAATTTAAAGCTTGGGATTTCATTAAAGACGTTGACTATCGAGTAGGGTCTTATCTTCGATTCTCTTCTGATGAGTGTACCTGGAAAATGCCGGGTTGAGTGTTAGGATAGACGTCGTTTTACGTCTTTGTGTTGTGGTCTCGCTACTCTGAGAGAGAGGCCACTTGGGAGTTGGAGTTTCGTATACGCGAGCGTTATCCAGATTTGTTCACTTCAAGTATGTGGTTACTGTTGGTAGTTCTCCGTTGAGGATGTTCTTTCACGTAGTGCTGTGTGAGGATTCGGGGTCAAATCCTGTTTAAGGGGGGGGGGGGTACAATGTAATACCCCGAATATCAAATAAAGAAAACATTATTTGGGAGAGGGAATTTATTTAATTTCAAATTTCTCCTAACAAAGAAAGTATCCAACAGCAATTATGTAATATCCTGTTTAACATTAGAGAATTAATTGAAATGAGAAAGGTATTTAACAGGAATTAAAAAGAGAAAATAGATTTTTTTTAGAGGAGAATTAATCTTGGGCTTTCGGCCCACGTTGTTTGGCCCAAGTGGGAAGTTGGTTTAAGAAGGGGGCAACCAAACCCTAGGCACTTTTTACTGTAGCTCGTGGCTACTGTAGCACGTCGCCACTGTAACAAATCCTCCCCTCCCTGCTGCCACGCCTTCCATGTCGCCCCCTTTGCTGCTCCTTGCTGCCGGCCATCAGGAGGAAGGAGAAGAGGGGAGAAAGGGAGGAGAAGAGAAGAGATCTTCTTGAGGTATTTGATCAGCATCTTCCTAGGGTTCTACAAGGGTAACAAAGTGCTTTCCTCGCTGTTTGATGAGGATTAGTTGCGAATTCGATTAATTGGGTTGGATCGCTTTGCTGCCGGTAGATGTTCACTTCTGTCTAGTACCTTGCGGGGTCGATTTCGGGTTCTTAGAGGCCGAATTGGAGATGTCCATCTCCTAGAGATATCTAGATCATGTTTTTATGTTTCCGTGGCCGCCAAGAACACCTAATTCCGACATACGGATCAAACATTATGATAGTTTTATTCCTACTGTCCAGAATTCTAACGTGATTGATCTGTTAAGTTGTCTCCTAAATTATGATTATGTTAATGAAAGATTCAGGGTTTTCACCCAACAAGGTTATTTTAGAATTTTTCATAAACTTTCTAGTGATAAATAACGCCCTAATCGGAGTTGTAGATCAAAAGTTATGATCTGTTCTTTACTGTTGTCCGTTTAAATGCAGGCGAGAACACATCGCTGAGTTCAACTGCCTGTTAGCATTTTATTTTGGCGAATTGGGTTATCTCGCCAACTAGAATGTTGTAGACATGTTCATTAAGTTTCTTTACGAACTGGGCTCACCTCGTTCTGAGTCCCAGGTAAATAGTTATGGTTATTTCCGTTGTGTTGTCCAAATTCGATTCCATGGTTGTGTTGCCTATTTTCATAATAGGGTCGATGGCTATTTCTTGGGTGTTTAGGAAGGTATTGTAGAACATTACTGGTAGTGTCCTGTACCATGTTATTCTTATTTCGAGTACTTACTTGTGTAGGCGGAGAGGCTTCGGGTTTAGGGGCATCTTCATTGCCTACTAACACGTCGCAATGCGAAAGGCAAGTACTTTGATGTTATTATGATTGTTGGATGCTTGATGTTCGTATTGTGCTTTTCTGTGATCCATGAGAATGTTCAAAGTTTATGTTCCTTTCTTATGTGTTAATTCCAAGTGTAGACATGATGTCTTTCATAGTTCATATTTCAATACATGCATCCATTTTCATGTTCCTTCCACGGGAGTGGATTATAAGACCCATCAATTCCAGTATGGGCACATAAGACCCACCATTCCAATGCGGGCAGATTTGGACACCCGTATGAAACGTTTTTCATACGGAATTTGGATCCCCGCATTTTGTTAAATATGGGCTTAGATGAACACCAACGGGTGTGTCACCAGCTATACCAGTATAAGCACATGTGCAGTCCATTCCTCTCATTCAATCCTTCCATTCATATATTCATTCGGTGTTATGTTCGTATTCTTTAAAGAAGTTGCCTTGTTCATAATTGTTGTATATTCAATTATTCACTGTACTTGCTGAGTCTTGGACTCATTCTTGCTTTGTTTGTTTATTTTAGGTGATCATTGATGATGGCTCTATTGGGAGGGAGTAGACACGCACTATTTGTTCACTTCACCATACTCCAATTTCAATAACAGAACTTGATTCTATCTTTCATTAGTTAATTGATGAGCTGTAATAAATAAAGTTAGCTGTGGTTGATAACCTCCTTTAAGTCATGGTTGATTAAGTACTACTTGAGTTCTTCGATTATTCCTTTGATATACTTGCTTGAATTTAGACTATATTCATGCTATGGTTCTTTTAAGTATTGATCTTTTTATGTCATTGGATGATTATTCAATTCTTCCGCATTATGGTTGTATGCTAGATTATTTAGGTGACATCTTGGCTTCTGAATAGCCAGGGTGTTACAAGCATAGATTGTTTATGTGACATATAGACATCACTACTACAAAAAGGCTAATACTGAACGCTTCATCACGGATAGTTTACCAAAACTATGCGTATTAAATCTAATTACTGACGGTTTTGGTTTAGCGATAAATGCGTATTCTTTAGCGCTAAAAAATGTCGTGAAGAAGTAATATCACGACGGTTTGTATTGAAAACCGTATGTGAAGTATCACAGACCGTTCTGAACAAGAACCGTATGTGAAGTATCACAGACAGTCCTGAACACGAACCGTCTATGACTTACTGTCCTCATCACAGACGGTTTGTATTAAAAACCGTTTGTGATAAGTATTTCTGATTTTACCATGGCTTGAAATCAAAGTGACAGTGATTTCAAGCCATGGTAAAATCAGAGTATTAGGCATTTCAAGCTATGGTAAAATTAGAGATACTTATCACAGACGGTTCGTGATAAGAACTGTCTGTGATATGTCGTCACAGACGGTTTTTTGTATGAAACCAACTGTGATTCGCAGCGTGGGATTTTGAAAAATTTTGAACACATGCGCGGGAGGCAAAATGTTTTGGCGCTGTCCTTATATATTATAGCCACCCCAGCTTTGTCTTCCATCAGTCTCTCCCTCTCCCCTCCCCACGTCGAGCTCTAGCAACCACCCTCGATTCCCTGTCGCGGTTCGGCGAGGAGACACAGCCGACGACGACAAGGAAGAGGGTTACGGAGGAGCTCCTTGTCTGCCGCAGGAGGTAGACTGCCAGAAGGTACGTGTACATCCCCAAAACATACACAATTTGTTGGCTGTTTGTTGTGAAAAAATGATCTTGATTTTGTGTTACCTAAGGTTGGAGTGCCGCTGAAGGTTTTCAGTCATCTCTCCTTGCCGATGAGCTTGAGTCAAACTCAGACAACATGCAAGAATAGCTTGTGATTTGCTGGTGAGGTACAGAGAGAAGCAGTGTTGAACCAATCTAAGAAATCAGTAAGTTCTTCAAGGGCTTGGAGGCATAGATGGTTTCTAGCTAGTTTAACTTTGTAACTTTATTCTTTTTTCCTCATTCGGAGGGGACGTTGTGAAACCTTTTGATTTTCCTTTCCTATAATGTGTTTGTCATCAGAATTTTAATTGAATTTTAGTTGTCTTACTAGAGGTGGCATATGGAAACTACTGTCTAGCAATTCATTGGTTTGGCTCAAAATTTTTTTTTTTTGCAATAGAAAAAACTATCACAGATGGTTCTGAACAAGAACCATTTGTGATAATTGATTATCATAGGCGGTTATTGTTTAGAACCGTCTGTGATAGTTTTTTTCACAAACGGTTTAAAAACCGTCTGTGATGACTCATGTTATCACTGACCCATAAAATCAGACGGTTCAGAAAAACCGTCTGTGATGACGATTTTGAACCGTCTATGATGACCTTTTGTAGTAGTGCATGTCACCGGCATTGCATAAGCTAAAATATACTATAACAATCAGTCTCTTTTATCAATCTTGTTGAGTGGAATATTATAATTTAAATGGATTTCAAATTGGATATCCAGCTTAAAAGCAATGGATGTGTAAAAGATTGAAATCAGTAGGATTTAAGGAAAAAAATTGCACCACAAATGCTCTGTGCTCAATGGTGAAAAGAGGAGTATTTGCCTAACATAAACTTGTGCATGAACGTTGGGTAGCGCAGTGCTATTTTATCTTCCCCAGAACACGATTCGATGCGAGTTTCGGGACTGGGAGCCGGAGTTCTCCAGAATCGGTGACCTCGTGAACCGCTGATCCTATCTGCTGTGCCATTTTCTCTCCCATGCGTGCACACAGTACGTGGCGTACTATATTGTTTTTTCTAAACAACTAGGGCAGGACAGAAAATTATTTTTCTGTACTCAAAGCATCTACAATAGTCATATCACTTGTTATTATGGGATGGATATATCAGTATTTAGGTGATGTAGAGGAGAGATTGTGAACTTATTACTAGATGAAGAAACAACCAAGTTGTTGATACCAAGACACAAGAAACAACAAAATACCTGTTGGAGATTTGCTTGTTACTAAAAACTTATTTTGTGGGTTATGCACAGTTGTCCAATGATGTATAGGGCATTCAGGCCATGTATTGGCAACCCGCACGTCGTTTTGCTGGCAAAAATATGGAATCCGAATACGTGTTAGTTTCGTATATAGGAAATATTTTTGGTACATTGGAAGTACATACTCTCACTTTGAATATAGCACTCAAACGAATGTATTATATTTATTTATCACTTTCAGTATACTTAAAAACAAATTATAAGATACTCCAATACGACATGACTGAAAAAAAACATTGGAGTCATTTATTTTAAGCTATATACCATTTTTCATATATAAAAGAAGTACATACACGGATTTTGCTACAAAAATAAACTTTTATGAAATTTTTCATAGAACCCACTTTAGTGTATCTTATAATCATTATTGAAGTATGCTCAAATTGATAAAGATGTATCGTTATACGATTTAAGTGGTATATGATAAATGAGAGTACGTACTCCCAGATGTACCATTCCATTTTCGTATATATACGCCCAACGATAGCACGTCATCAACTTAGGTTGCGTATGTTCGAGCTGATCGACCAAGCAAACTCTTGATTCTTTCAAAATAAATTACTGTAATGTAAATAGTTAAAGTTCATAACTTTGTATGATTGTATCCACACACCCACGATATGTAAAACCGAAGAACAAAAAAAAAGTGTAGCGTGTCAAAAGGCAAGTATAATTTCCATATACTACAAATATGGCAGTCATGTCACCGGCATTGCATAAGTTAAAATATACTAACTATTAGTATCAATCCTGTTGCGTGGAATTTATAATTTAAACGGATTTCAAATTGGATATCCAGCTTAAAAGCAATGGATGTGTAAAAGATTGAAATCAGTAGGGTTTATGGGGGGGAAATTGCACCACAAATGCTGGCTTGCCATGCCAGTAGAACACACAGCGTCAAACCCAACCCTATCCTTTGCACTGTGCTCAATGGTGAAAAGAGGTGTATTTGCCTAACATGAACTTGTGCATGAACGTTGCGTAGCGAAGTGCCATTTTATCTTCCCCAGAACACGATTCGATGCGAGCTTCGGGGCAGGACAGAAAACTAATTTTCTGCACAGATCGTTAGGAAGGCCAAACATCAGTCCCAAACTAGTTAAGCCTACAATTTAGCACTCCCTGCGTTTCATCTTATAAGGAATATTTTTGATCGGACACATAGGTTAAGAAAATTCTAAACTTTAGGTACACAAAAGAGAAAATGACTCAAGTGCCCTTCAATTAAATGCCTGTTAAGAATAAGAGATAGTGGTTTGTGTTGGTGATCATGTAATTAAAATTGCTTAGGAGAGATAATGGAATATGTAGGGGGCAAAATAGATATTATGCACACCTTTTATTGTATAACAAAAGTAAAGAAAAGCTAATGTGCCTTATAAAATGAAACGGATGGAGAATTTTCTTAATGAGTAAATTGCACCATGTGTCACTAAACTTGCATGAATAGTTTAAGGGGAAATTAGCTCAGTAACATCACGTTACAGCGTATTTAGAGGAATGACACTCCGTCCGTCTCGGGCTGGAAAATAACATCGCGAACATCGAAAAATTAAAAGAATGACATCCTGGCCAGTTAGAAAAAAAAATAGAAAATGAGCTTAAAAATTATCAATTTTTTGTGGACTCTCCCGACACAGTTGAATTGCTTGTGTATTTTTTTCAAAACTTTATACATTATCATTTTGTCTCTAAAATTCATTTAAGTTATCTTGTTTGTAGGAATTTCCTAATATATAAAATGAGGTCCAAATATTATGAATTTTTTCAGGCTCCTTACATAGTGTACTTGATTGTGTAATTTTTCTAAAATTTTACAAAATTAAGTAATACAATTTCATAATGTTCTTACATTATGAAATATTAGACTCTCACACAGTGGACATTATGAAATTGCATTACTTAATTTTGTAAAATTTTAGAAAAATTACACAATCAAGTACACTATGTAAGGAGCCTGGAAAAAATTCATAATATTTGGACCTCATTTTATATATTAGGAAATTCCTACAAACAAAGATACTTAAATGAATTTTAGAGACAAAATGATAATGTATAAAGTTTTGAAAAAATACACAAGCAATTCAACTATGCTCTGAGAGTCCACAAAAAATTGATAATTTTTAAGCTCATTTTCTATATTTAATTTTTTTTTCTAACTGGCCAGATGTCATTCTTTAATTTTTCGATGTTCGCGATGTTATTTTCCAAATTTTCGAGACTGGACGGAGTGTCATTCTTCTAAATACGCCTAACGCGATGTTACCGAGCTAATTGCCCCGGCCCAAAATGGTTTCACTCACTAACATTAACATGGCTTCCTCTTGGCACTAAACACTTATTGTCAAACAAAGGGGTGGCAATGGGGGCGAGGGATCCCAGGGTAACTCTCATATCCTTGTCCCAATCCCCGCTAGGGCTCCAGGGGGAGATGAGCCCCCGTCCCTGCTCTCTGCGGGGATTGAAAAATAGGTTAATGATTTTTCAAGAAATAATGTGAGTTTATTTATTAATTTATAAGTATTTACATATATATACTTTTTCCCCCAAAATATAGCTTCAAAAATTATATCTTAACACAATAGATCGTGGAACCCATGTAATTTCACAATATTATCAAGAAAGACTCATGCCACTTGAGATGTTGTGAAAGGATGCTTCAAGGGAATAAAATGCGAGTACTTAGTAAGTCGATCCATAATGACCATGATCACATTACAGGTTTCGAATTTGGGTAACCCGTCAACAAAATCCTTGGTTAGCTCTTGCCATGCACCTTCTGGAATAAGCAATGGTTGGAGGGTGCCTGATGGCTGTGAGTGTTCGTGTTTGGCTTGTTGACATATATGGCATGGCCTGACATAGTCCTCTACTGCACTCTTGAGTCCCCTCCAATAAAAGAGTTTCTTGATGCGGTGATATGTCGACAACACCCCCGACACCCCCGAGTGTCCTCCCACTGCTGTTTCATGAAAATTACTGATGAGTTTTGTGCATAGGGCTGAATTGGTGCCAATCTAAATTCGGCCATTGTACTTAATTAATCCATGTTCTAGTATATAACCCTGACTATCCGGACTCAGGATGGTTAATGAAGTTAGAAGGGTTTGAGCCTCAGAATCCAGCTCATAAGTATTCAGTACTTCCTGTACCCAGTCAAGACGACAAGACGAAATCGCTTGAATTTGCAAGAGATGACTGACACGAGAAAGTGCATCGGCTGCCCCATTGTCAACTCCCCATTTATACTAAAATTTGAATTGCAAACCAACCAACTTGGCTATGGCCTTGCGCTGCAACTCGGTGCCCAATTATTGTTCCTCAAGTGTACAAAAACTCTTGTGGTTAGTGAGGATCAGAAAAGGACCGCACTGTAGATAGGACCGCTAGCGATCCACTGCCATAATCACAGCCAAAAACTCCTTTTCGTAAATTGACAAGCGCTGATTCTAAGGACCAAGGGCTTTACTGAGATATGCCACAGGATGGCCTTGTTGCATCAAGACAGCCCCAATGCCAGTGGCACACACATCGATCTCCACTATACATGGCAATGTGAAATTGGGAAGAGCCAATATTGGTGTACTCACCATAGCTCTTTTCAACTTCATAAAGGTTGTTTGTGAGTGATCATCCCAAATAAAGTTTTCTTCTTCAGAAGATTAGTAAGTGGTTTGGCAATCAACCCATAATTCTGCACAAATTTATGGTAGTATTCGGTGAGACCGAAGAATCCACGCAACTCAGTGACTAAAGTTTGTTGTGGCCAGTTGCTCATAGAATTTGTCTTTGCTGGGTCGGTGGATACCCCGTGCTGAGAAATAACGTGTCCCAAATACTCCATTTGATCCCGAGAAAATGAACACTTGGACAATTTGGCAAATAACTGATTGGTGCGGAGCACATCCAACACTGTCCGCAAATGCTCCAGGTGATCCAGCAAAGTGCGATTGTAGACCAAGATGTCATCCAAGAACACGATCATGAATTTGCGGATATAAGGAGCAAAAATGGTGTTCATTAGACATTGGAACGTCACTGGGGCATTGGTTAGGCCGAATGGCATGACCTTGAATTGAAAATGACCATGATGAGTTTTAAAGTTGTCTTCTCATCATCGCTTCTCTCATCTGATTTGATGATAGCACGAGAGGAGGTATAACTTGGAGAAGAACTTAGTGCCAACCAACTCATCCAAAATCTCATCAACGATCGGAAGAGAAAACTTGTTCTTTACAGTGTATTTGTTGAGGCAGTAGTAATCAACACAGAACCACCAACTCGCGTCTTTCTTCTGAACTAATAGCACCGGAGATGCATAAGGACACATACTGGGTTGAATCACTCCAGAATTCAGCATTTCTATTACTTGTCGTTGGATCTCATATTTCTGTAATGGTGAATATCGATACAGTCGAGAATTTACCGGGGGTGCACCGGGTTCCAATGTGATGGCATGGTCATATTGTCGGTGTGGTGGCAGACTTTTTGGTTCAATGAAAATGTCAGTGTATTGATGTAGTGATGTGTGCACTACAAGTGGCATGGATGAAGTTGCTCATGATTGGTCAATGACTGTTGTTCGAAGACTGTAATGGACCATAAGTCATTGCCTGTGCACCATTTATGCAATTGTTGGGAGGACAGCTCTGTTAATGACGTTTGCCATTTTGCCTGAACACCTCGAAGACAAACGTGTTTACCTTCGTACAGAAAGGACAAGGTCTTGTCTCCCTAGTGGCAATTCATTGGACTACATTGTTCAAGCGAGTCCATGCCCAATACTGCATCGTAAGCTCCTAATTCCAATACTCTCATTTCTGTGCAAAAAGTGATGCCCTGGATCCACCAATTCAGGGATGAGACCATGATGTCGCACTGAAGTTGCTCCCCATTTGCCACTTTGACAGTCACCACTAGAATTGATTGTGTTCGGAGATTTGTGCGATTCAAGAACTTTCAATCGACAAAACTATGAGGGCTGCCAGAATCCAACAATATGAGCATCACCTGATTTCCAATCAAAGCCTGGAGGCACACTATTTCCATTTCCTGTGTTCCCACCACTGCATGCACTGAAAGCTTGAAACATTTTGTATCGACTGGAGTCTCCGTCAAGTCTATTGCCTGTAAAGTCTCATCTGACAGTACTTCTCCGAAATCACCCACTTCAATCGTTAACAACTGCATTGATTTCTTGCATGTGTGCTCTTTGTTGTATTTATCTCCGCACTTGAAACACAAGCCACTGGCTCATCGGTAGTTGCACAGTTGACGTTCACGCCAAAATTCATCACTACCCTGCATCCTGGTATCTGCACGCACTATGGCATTTGTCAGGCTGGGTACTGTAGCTGGTAAGGCAATAGTTGCTCTGGTTAGCGATGTGGTTCAGTGACGCGGCCGATTGGATTCCAACTCCTCCTGCTGGATTGTTGCCAGTACTACTGCTCTGGTGATACTAGTGGGAGCCTAGAGACGAACCGCAGCTCAAATTTCATCCTTCAAGCCAAGAACAAATTGTGTGACAAAGAACTTGATGTTCAAATTTGTATCCAGCGATAGCAAGTAATACATGCTAGCTTCAAACGTTGTGTGATATTCAGCTACAGTGTTCACTTATTTGAGTTGCAGCAGCTTGTTCATCTGTAAGTCGTACTCATCTGAACCGAGCTCGCCCTCAATAGCCTGATAAAACGAATCCCATCCCATCAGAGCATGATGTCGCTTGTATGCCTGTAACCACAAGGTGGCATGACCATCCATGTGCATCGTCACCGTGGACACCCACTGGGTTACTGGAACTTGATACATCTCAAAGTACGTATGGCATTGATCCAACCAAAGGCGAGGGTTCTCACCGAAGAACTTTAGAAAATCCAATTTCGGCAGCTTGATGAATCCGCCGGACTCCGCTGGCGAAGTTGGTGTGGTGACCACCCCATATGAAGACGATGTGCCGGTTGGCTGCGGCAGCAGCGGGGGTCCATGGTTTGCGAGCGCACGCTGGGGCACCATCGTCGTCATCTGACCCATCTCGGTGGGTAACTTCAAGGCTGATGGCCGCAGTGGTAGTGGCGGCGGTGGTGGAGGTGGAGAAGGCGACTGGCGCAAGAACTCCGCCTGGTCACGCTTGACTTCATCCAAGCTATCATGTTGAATCCCAACTTGTTGCTTGAGATTCTTTACCTCTGCCGATAAGCGATCAAGTTTCTCCACTTGACCATCAAAAAGAGCCAAGATCTCGTCCAATGTGGTTTGGATTTGACTGGTGTTCTCTTCGATTGCCATGATGACTTGGCGAATCAGTAGGAAGGTTTTTGCTGATGTTGTGACGATGATCCGTGATGATCTAACCTGAGATTGGTATTACAGGACCGAGTTGGTCACCAACCTTTCTAGGAATTTTACAGATCAATCAACACAAAATCTCCCGGTGGAATCGGTGGCTCTGATACCAATTTGTAACGACTCGATTGTGGCCACGAAGATCACCGAGAATTAGGAACGTTACAATGGAAAGAACGATAACTTGAGGGTCACGAAGAATAGGGATGAGAGCGAGAGGGAAACAGGATGAGGAAAGTGAGGATCGTTCTTTTCATTCATGCCTCCAAATGAGTTTCACAGTACATAGTTTAAGCACTCATTAAATTACACTGTCTGGTAGGCCCTTGGCACATACACCCATTCCACAGCCACTACGTTGAGTCCACCAGCTCACCCACAGCTTTCTCGCATGGTCCTGCTAGCAACATTGTCATCTTCTTCTTCCTTGGATCCTGCCCGTAACATCCCGTGTCCACTACCATGGGCATACCTTAGCATGGGGGTGTGACACACTAGACCAAATCCCTCACCTCCACACCCGGCGGCTACCCCTCCCTCCATGCCCTCCCTCCATCGACGTCGTGCCCTTCCTCCACGCCCGACGCTGCACCCTTGCCTCCACGCCTGGCGCCGCGCCCTCACCTCCACTCTCGGTGATCGCCCCTCCCTCTACCGATGTCGCAACCTTCCTCCACGCCGCCATTGCCTCGCCTCCACGCCAAGACCACTACTCCCTCCACACCTCCTCCACTGTGACCCCACGACCTTGAGATGGTAAGCGGATCCGATCATTCTGACATAGAGCAGAGAAGATTTTGCCTTGTTAGTGACCAAATCGGTAGGGTCGTCTGGGTGGGATTTTTCTTTAGTTTCTTTCTTGCAGTGTGGATGGATCAGGGGATCTAAATCAGTAGGTAGATGGGGTTTGTTTGGGCTAAATTATCGAGATGGTGGTTGATGAAAAGAGATGCTTATGTTATAACTCAAATCTTCCTTAAGGCTTTGTCTTGGAGTAAGCTTTTAGAGGTAGTAGATGTTGATGATTTCTCTCACGTAGAAATGTTGCCTATAATTGGTAAAACCTTCCTCTTGGAGTCTAGTGGTGCGTTGGTGTCATCCTTGTTTGATCTCCACTTCTCCAGATAAATCTAGCAATTGGGTGCCATACTAACCCCTTCTTAGCACAAAATTTCCATACTTCAATGAATAATGAATTTGATGTTTTTTTCTTAACTACTGCGGCCTACAGGACAATAAGGAAAATGGATGTGCCTACAGCCTACATCTGTTACAAAATTTGCCCCAAATTTCTATTCAGTGTATGTTATAGCGAAAGGGAAGTTATCGTCTGTAGGCCTACCACTCATGCAAATGTAAATGCAAAGTAGAATTGAAATCTGATTCACCTAAGAAGTGGGAATTGGCTGCTAGCTGTAAAAAGTTTGTATTTCTGTGAGTGTGTGACAGTCTTATACTCTTATTCCTTTAGACGTACAATATCTATCCCTAGTAGATTATTCTTTCAATGCTCATGAAGTGCGTGCAGTCTATTGTTTTCATTCTTTTTTTTTGAAATCTGATCAATCTATGTCAATACGCGTTGCTATGCCCATTAATGCCACTACCAGTTCTGGTTGTTAATAAATAATCACTAGTACAGATAGGCTCATCACAGACGGTTCGGAACTATCATCACAGACGGTTTTTGACCCGTCTGAATTTGTTTGTCTGTGATAACAGACGGTTATCACAGACGGTTCAAAACCATCTATGACACGGAATAACACAGATGGTTTTTTGTTGAAACCATCTGTGAAGTGCTAGTATCACAGACGGTTTCCACCAAAAACCGTATGTGATACGTGGTATATCACATACGGTTCTATTTACAAACCGTCTATGATTTGAGACATATCATAGACGGTTTGGAAATAGAACTGTCTGTGATATTCTACATATCACAGACGGTTTGTAAATAGAACCGTCGGTGATACTATACCTTCACAGACGGTTTCAACAAAAAACCATCTGTGATAGTTCTTTATACCTAATTAATCTTTATTTGATTTTTGGCTAGCCTCAGAAATTGCTAGCCATGCCCTCTAAAAACAAGCATGCAGTAAACAGATACGTCATAGATAATCAATTGTGGGTAGCTCAAAGTGATCATTTACAACTCAAAATAAATTACGAAAGAATTTGTTCAAGTATCGTCGCTATAGTTACAATTGGATTACAATTGAATCAATTGTTTGAAGGTGGTTGAGAGGTGTCAACAAAGTGAAAGTCTCCGTCGGTGTTAATGATCTGTGTCTTGATGAAGGCGCAGAGCTTCCCTCGAATGTCCGCGATCTCATTCGCAACGAGTGCATCTAAATCTATGTATAAGCCCTGTCGCTAGCAAGAGTAAAGTAGTAAGCATATATATTTAAATTTATAATTAGAAAATAATTATTTCGAGATTGACAAACCTCGGGATCCTTTATCTTAGCACTAATGATTTGCTCCATATGATGGCAAACATAAAATGCACATAGGTGATCTTGTTTTTGCTGGCGGCACTACAAAAATAGAATTACATATATAGGTATAGTCAGTTCGAGACGCATTATTATGAAGTATGATGTAGGATTATTGTCTGTAGTGCGTTCTGGAAATCGCGTCCTGTATTACAGTGTGGCGCTCGATCCCTTGTATGCCCCTCCGTCAGCAACATAGGCGATGAACGACCTACATGATTCCAAAAAGTTATCCTTGGCCATTTCAAACGAAGGAATACTACAATAGAGTTATGTATGGAGGAACTGAGCATACATGTCGAGTATTCCTTTCACAAGGGTGAAGTCGTGCTTTTTGCTGATTAGGGAATCAAGGTATATTACCTTGTTCCTCTTTGGTACAATGACTAAAAGGATCCAGCGGAACCTACTCATGTATGTCGCTATAGTCATTAAACCTAAGTTCGTGCTGCGTATAAAGTACAAATAAAATTTATATAGCAAGTAGTGAAGCACTTACTCCTGGTTGTAGGCCACCACTATGTAGTCCTTGTCGTCCTGAGCAAGCAATCCCGCCGTTATGTATTTCTCGACGAAGGATGCATCTTGTTCAATGGTTTGCTTAGAGACCACGTGTGGGTCGAGCAAACCCACTGGTTCGGACCATTCCTGGGCTTTTTTCATAATGTGTCTATACATAAGCAATGAGTTGTGATATTTATCGGTATTACGTGAATGTAGAACTTGATTGTACACACTTACAGTGTCCAACATCGTAGAAGTCAGGCATCAAGGGCACCGAGGTTGAATAGGTCGAATAAGTCGTTGAAGCCCACGATGAAGTGACCCGGACTGTTGAAGAAATTCTTCTCCTTGTATCTGACGGTGATTCCAGTATCGCACCCCTTCTCTTTGGTCTTCCGCATGTACCAAACATGCAAAGCCTGACAACTTACTCCAGCGCGGGCTAATACTGTGTCGGTGACCAACGGACTTCCGATGGAGTATTTTGAGGGCTTGGGAGGCACCTTAATATTCATCGATTTCGATTTCGCCTTAACGATCGCTCGCTACACATCTTCCTGTGAGACGACTTGGGAACCGATACGGCAACACGCTTTTCTTGTTCCTTCAGTGTCTTCTCCACGGGAATCAATGAAGTGGCCTTCAGGCGAAGGTTGAGGTGGAGTCATCGAGGGTCCCATTGGAGAAAAATGGTCGTGTCGAGATCACGGCACTGCTGGGTCCAGGGCGATGTCCTTCTTGGGCCGTTGGATAAAAGTGTGCATGGCATCCCCTAGTGTTCTGATGTCTTCATTCGGGCGAATCTCCAGCGGGACGGCCACGAAATTGTCATGTACCATGTCCACCTATACCCTGGTGTAACCCTGTACCAACTGGGCACCATGCTGCACTGTCCCTTCCTGGTATGGATAAACCATCCCCCACCCAGCCTTAATAGAAATAGACCCAACCATCCTCACTTGGAGCTTGCAAGGCGTCGGCTCCTACAAAACAATACACAATTAGCTAAGGCATCCTATAGGTCTATCTTTGGTGCATTCCAGAGATGTACATTACCTTGATGTCGTCGATGGGTAATTAGATGTCATCATGTTTAGAATTTGGAGTGGACACGACGCTACTCCGATGTTGAGGAGGACTGGCTCCCAAAATAACGGAGGTGGCTTGCGACTGGCTGAAGAGTTGATTCATTTGATCCTATAATCTTGTTATCTGTCCTTGAAATTTTGCAATAAGCACCTGTTCCAACCGGATGTCGTGCTCGGCCTTGGATCTCTTCCTACTCCTATACGTGTCAGAGTCATGTCGGAATCCATCACTCCAAAGCGTAAACCCCAACACCTCGCGTACGACCTAGGTGCTCCTTGTTTCCCAAGGCCATAGATAGTATATCTTTCTCCCTATCTGCTTTGAAGGAGCCTTGGGAAGATTCGGTAGTCAATGCATGCTGCAAGAGGTCATCATATTATTATAAACACTATGAAGTTATGGACTAATTAACAACTAGGTAGTTCAACATATTTACCAGACATTGGGACACTACCTCGTCTACCGGGTTTGTAAAAGAGATGCTCCCTGAAGATGTGACTTTTGCCCTCGTTCTTAACCAGCTTAGGGTACGCTCGTCTATGATCCCAGCAAATGGCCCGGTTGCGTTCTAGTCCTCTACTGCCCATTCCATGGTTTACTAGTGTACCTAGTGGTGTCGAGTTTGTGGGAGTGAGTGTTTTGTGCCTGGAGAGCTTTCTGTGCCGCATTTGCTCCTGAAATTCGGTCGTCGTCTTCATAGCCACAAAGGCATCCCATATTTCCCGCGACAAGAATTGATACTTCGTGAAGGGCGTCCGACCTGGTAAATATGCTTCGTGACAAGAGTGCTCTTGAAGGTCCTCCACGCATGTCCCATTGTGAGCAACGCTTGCCATTCCACGTGTGCCTGGTCTGCTTTTGGGATAGTGAACGAGCCTGAAAGTTCTGTCCACAGTTGGCCTCTCTGTACGTCCGTCAGAGACTTCTAGCTTGGAGTGGTGATGGGGACCTGTTCCCTTACAAGTATCCCACAGATGGTCTGAAATCTCGCCGCTGCTATCTTGGGACTCAGAGGGACCCCAGAGGCATTGACCTTCGTGATGGTCAGTCGGCTGCAGGCAATTTCGATATTCCTCTGCCATCTCACCTAAGTATCACTTCTATCGGACATCCAGACGCATTCTGCGACGTCGATGCCGGCAGCGAAGATGGTGCGGACGTCATCTCGCTTACTTGCTATGTATATAAGTTACCCAACCAACTAACTAAAATTGCCTTGTAAACACATTAATTATATGAACAAATAGAAGTTACCCATTGAACTTAAATATAGAATATGTAGTAAAGAAAATAGAAGTTATCCAAATAGTGAGTTGTGAGGGTGAAGGGGATAAGGGGAGGGTAGTATGGTCATGCAGAGGGCAATGCAAAGAGTCACAGCCGAAAGTCTCAACTTTAACATTAGAAACACACCAATAAACAACATAAGGCACAGATGATTGATGATAGTGTGTGCTCTCAGAAGGAGAGTTGCCAAAGAACAAGTCTTTTCCATCTCAACCCTATTGTCTATACTCTTCATAAATTAAAGCAATAAGTCCAATTTACCCCCCTGAACTTTGGCGAGAGTCCAAAAACCCCGAACTACAAAACCGTTTAGTTTACACCCTCGAATTATCAAAACCAGATCAAGTTAGACCCTAGGCTGGTTTCATTAGTGGTTTTAGCCATGTCGGCCCCATAGGTCCCACTCGTTAGACACAAATGAGAGAGAGAGAGAGTAATAGAGGGGTCTACGTGGCATCACTAATTCTTCCTCATTCTTCTTCTCTCCCCCATTGCTTCTGGCCTCCCCTAGCGCACGGTCGCCTACAGCATGGACCTCGTCGAGCTCCAGGTCTTCTCCGCGCACCACCCATTCATCCCCATCGTCGACCCACCCCACGCCATCGATCGCCTCCGCAAGCTCCGCCCGCCGCTCGTCCTATAGGAGTTTGTCAACCACGGCGGTGTCATCTTCAAGGTCTACGTCGTCGATGGCCACGTCACTTGCATCAAGTGCCGTAGCCTCCCGGACGTGTCCAAGGAGATCCTCGAGGACACCTCCGCCGAGGGCTCCGTCTCCTTCTCCCAGAGATCCTCCGTAAGAAGCCTCGCATGCAGCCCGACCCCATTCCCTCCTCCTCCACCGGCTGCCCTCGCCGTGCATTCGACAACCTGGTGAGCTCCGACGCCGGCCGACCACGTCACGGCATGTCCTAGCCCACGATGAGTCTTTGCCCCCAGTCAATTGGAGGTTCTCTCATGAGGAGTGTGCTGCACCGCCTTCTTCACAGATTCTGGCCGGGAGCCGCCGCCCGGAGTCCCTCCATCGAGCTTCGCGCCAATCGCTCGTGATTGAAGTACCGCCTCGGCTCCCTCGTTCTTCCCTAACCTTCAATTAGAGTTGTTCCTCACCCCTCCTGCGTCCCCACGGCGAGCCCTCCGCGCCGCCCGTGGTCCACGCCACTAGTGCATCTCGGCACCACCTCGCCTCCATGGTCTGGCCAGGTGAGTTCCCCGAGACCCACTAAAGCTCGTGCACGCGCTACCCTCTTTCCCCTCCCACTCTAGCGCCGCCGCCCCGACTACCCCTCCACGGCCGGCCGCTTATCTCTGCCGCACAACCACCACTGGTTGCCCTGGGCCACACCGTCACCACCCCTTGGACCCCCCTCCTCAGCTGGTCCCATTTTTGCCATCGCCGGTCGCCACTGATGACCCCCCCCCCCTCGTCAGTGGCAAGCAATGCCTAACTCGGCTCTGCCCTCCTCTACTCCTTTTCTCTCTGTGAATGCCTCATGGTCAAAGAAGATGTACATGTGGACGCCAGATCAACAAAAGATGTACACGTGGACGCCACGTCAACTAAAACCAGGGTGGTTTAGGGCGAGGGGGTTATTTGATATGGTTTTGACAATTGAGGGGTGTAAAGTGAACGGTTTTGTAGTTCAGGGTGTTTTATGGACTTGGTCCATAGTTCAAGGGGGTAAATTGGACTTATTCCTAAATTAAATATGACAATACAGATTCAAAATTTGAGATCTAAATAATACTTTACTAGACTGTAAAATGACCTCAAAATCAAAAGATCACAGAGTAAACTTTCGGTCAAACAGGGAACCAATGTTGATTATACACAGTTTTTGAAAAGCATTAGTGCAACTGAATACAAAGCACAAGATCAGCAAGCCTGCTACTTGGACAACAAAAGGTCTAACCAACAGGACTGCTAGTAACCACCAGAGCCAAAAATGCTTTACAACTAGTTCCACTAAAAGGTGACAGATTGACAACAGATCAAGATGACAACAGTAAGTAACAAAGTAGAGCTCAAATATGAATTGATTATGTGAGCACCCGGATTTATTAAGCTCATAATACTTAGTCATCCAATTGACCCTAGTATTATCAACCAAATAAACCCAGTCTCGAGAGATGTATACTCCCCAGAATGCAGTATACATACCTCACAACAAAAGAATGTATCAATTCCATACAACACATAGTACATAAGCAACGAACCAGAAGTTAATATTAATAAGGAATAGTTATTACAAAAGAAAGGCCGACCGGCCAAATAACAACAAGTACTACTAAGATAACAGCGGAAGCAAAAGTGCCATAAAGATGGCTATAACACAAAGCCAATCAAGGTGCCTTAACCCCTAGGCATCTCGACCGACCGCCAAGCTAGTCGTCAAGAAGCCGCAACACATAGCACAAAAGTGAGGCTCTTGGAGCTCACCTCCTTCCTCTGCAACAAAAGCCACAAAATGCCACAACCACGGGCGGATGAGTACATAAAGTACTCCGCAAGACTTACGTGTGAGATAACGAGAACTATAAATAGCTACATGCAAGCTTTATTTAAGTGGATGAGGCTTTGGACTCATTTTAGCATAAAGCAAGTTTCATTTGCAATAACATATTAGATTGAAGGCAATTTGGCAAAGCATTTTAATTGTTGAAATAACAACGAGATAATAACATAGTAACAACAACAAGATCAACTCGAAGTGACTAACCCAATAGTCACCACAACAATAGCATGAACTCCCGTTCATGCCAACCATGTCAAGTTTTAATTAAAGGTTGTAGTCTAGTTCTCACGAGGCGTAACGAGCGTGTCCATAACCTAGGACGAGGCTATTCGAATAGTTTTAACCCTGCAGGGGTGTACCAATGTACCCACACGTCAAACCGCCTTTCCTTTAAGCACACTACCTTTGGTATGCCGGCACGGCTAAGTCCTACGAGACATTTCCAATGGGCGATGCTAATTAAGAGCCGCATCCCACGGGATAAGGATACATTAGACGACCTAACCGGTCTGCATTAATGCTCCCTCCCAACACCACACACACACATTTTATTAAAACATACCCACCGACCAGCTCATAATTAACACCTTCCAAAGTACTTAGTCAAGAGAGGTCCCATATCCCCTCGTGTGGTTAGCACGCAAAATTGCTTTCGAGCGGTGGCGCAAGTAACTCGGTCCTTAATGACTCGGGCATACTACCACATTCCAAAACCACACCATCCATCCAATATGCCCAAGTCCAAATAGTTTTCATTTTATTTGTTTACAAATTAACAAATCATACAAGGGACATAATGGAATAATAGTTTTTAGGTGATCAAGGTTATCGACATAATGTCGATAACCGCCCATTTCTACCGCTATCTAAGCATTGCTAAGCATGACACCGTAAAAGCAATAAAGAGCATAGTTAAATCACTGGGCTCTAATTCACCAGCGATATTAGTAACTTATGGTTTGTGGCAGGGGTAACAATTTAGGGCAACTATGCAATTGGAATAGCTACCTCTAAACGATAAAATACTTTGACACAAAAGCATGCATACATACAAGTTAAACAAAATATTAGACTTTAAAGTAATGGGATTAAGCGGGATATGATCAAACTGCTTGCCTTGCTGTTGCTGGTCAATTTGTTGCTGAGGATCGCTCACGGGTTCAAAGTACTCGTCGACACCTAATCGGAAAGATGAAAACAATCGATAAGAACGACGAAAACGACAAAGACAGCACAGCAAACGAACTCCAAACACTCTGAATTTTCTACAGAAGCAATAGGGTTATTTTTAGGGAATTTAGCAACAAGAACCAATTGATTTGGATTCTTAATGCAAAAGTTATGAGCAAAACAATTCTGCTCAGCCCTAAAAATACCAAACTGCACTATTCACTAATTTAATTATGAGGCAACAATTTCTAGAAAAGTGGTGATGCTGAGATTTTTACTGTAAAACCAGCACCTCATGAGATGAATAACACAATTGAGTTCATCTCATTTGGAGCTATATTGCACCTTCTACCATTTTTCAAAAACAAGAACTTGAACAAAATTATAATGCACAAGAACTCTTTTCTACAACAGCAACAAGATCAAAGCTAATTTTCACAGTAAGTTCGCTAATAGAGGAAGCCAACAAAGTTGGATTCACTCAAAAATAATCTACAGAGCATTAGTTATGTATTTTACAAGTTAGACATTATTTTGAGTGTACTTTTAAAGTTAGTTTTAAAACCTAAAGGCAAAACTGTGCTCTGGAGCTGAACTCAACTTACAATCATTTTTAGATTAAAGTCAAGTTCAAGACAGAGCTGACACAATTTGAATGACCTCATTTGGATTTAAAACGAAAAAGATATGAAATTCTAAAGTTATACCTTATTTCAGTTTATAATTAAGAGTTCACCGAATTTCTAAAACCCACAAGGACATGGGAGGACGTGAGCCACAGATCTCGAGATCTAACGGCTCAAGACCTCCTAGGAGAACAACGCACCACAAGACTTTCGAGGTCCAGAGGTCCCGGACCTCCTAGCAACGCACATGCGCGAGTGAGGCGGTCGTGGCCGTAGATGGGGAATCCAACGGACCACAGCGATGGGGGAGGTCGGGACGGACCAGATCTAACGAGGGAGGTCCTCAGCGGTGGGATGACCTCGAGGAGGTCCCAGCGGAGGTCCTAACGTCCACTGACCTCCGTGGAGGTGCAGGCGGCCACGATAAGCGCAAGGGAGGTCTTGGCGCTCCGGATCTCCTCGGAGGAGGTCATGGACATCCCGAGCTCACGACCACGTGCTTGCAGCGCCGCGCGCGTGCTTGGACAAGAGATTAATGCGCGGGACAACGAGGAGGTCAGCGAAGGTCTTAAATCGCAACACGGAGGATTAAATGCGTTAAGACACGCCAAGGATTTCGATGATTTGAGCACTTGATAAGTGCATTAAATCGGCGGATCTCTGTCCTAAAACGACAATGGCGCCGCCGTTTTTGTCCGGCAAGGACCGGGTTCAAAGACATGGTCATTGCGGCGATCACGAGACCTCGTAAGCGACAACCAAAGACATCCCGTGTGCGCAATAGTGTTGCGCACCCATGAGCTCACTCTCGGCGGCGATGACGGCCTTAAACGCCATGCAGCCGGAGAGGACAAAGATGACCAAGACGGCCAAAATCCAAAATGCAAAAGGAAGCTCACGACATTCAAGCGTCAAGCTCAATGAAAGCTCCGCAGCAAAGATACATCGGGTGCCAAGATCTAAGGGACTATCGGGAGGAGTACAGGAGGTCCCGAGGTCTTGAGGAGGTCGAGGAAGGAAGGACCGGTCTTTGGGGAGGAAAGGTGCTCCACTGCCAAAGCTTGACTCAAGCTCCACTTTGTCCCCCTCTCGCAAGCGCCCAACAAATCAAGTTAGGACTTGGTCCCAGAGGGTAGGGCACAAATGGAAGCAAGGAGAAAAGGAGGAAAACTCCAGGGACCCTTGTCCACCGAGGAGCTTCAAGCTCCAGCAATGGCGGCCAAGGAGAGCTTCGGTGGTTTAGAGCTCACAAGCACAGGGGTGCAAGTAAGGGGATAATGGTGTGCAAAGGAAGCCAAGGGAGGAACCCAAGGGGGGTTTTATACTTAGGGCACAGGAGGTCATGGACCCCGGGTTAGGCTCACGGTGAGCTTGGCCCAAGGCACGGTCCATGGGGTTGACAAGACGCGAGGTTGACACAGTGGCAGGTCTGTGCTGACCAGAGAGGCGGAAGGCTGACCTGCA
This sequence comes from Phyllostachys edulis, assembly GCA_036346405.1. Classification (NCBI taxonomy): domain Eukaryota; kingdom Viridiplantae; phylum Streptophyta; class Magnoliopsida; order Poales; family Poaceae; genus Phyllostachys; species Phyllostachys edulis. The sequence continues at coordinate 77,284,717 of CM070551.1, read as the reverse complement.
TTTAATGCGGGTCAGCAAAGAGTTGTTTCAAGTACACAAAGGGCTGACCTTCGCATTAAAGCACTTGCTCGTGGCCCACGCATGCGTGACCAAGGAAGGAGAAGAACAGGAGGTCATATTGACCGTTGGATAAGCCCAGGGAGGTCTGGCCCTCCGATGTCATTTTTGAACCGTTACGCCTAAATGATCGGGAGGAGGTCCCACCACACGATCAAGGATGGGGAGGTCATGGCCTCACGATTTCCTTAATGCGTGTGCGCATGGGAAAATGAGACAGGGAGGTCCAAAGCGTTGGATCTCCATCCAAGCAGTGCGGACCTCCTGTGAGGTCTTAACCGCACATGAACTTAAGAACATGAGGGGAGGTCATGGCCTTTGGATTTAAATCCAAGGGTCACGACCTCACGTCTTGTGGGAGGTCGGATGCGCACGAGAAAGGAGGAGGTCGTGACCGTAGATTTTAATCTAACGGTGCACAACACGAGATGGGGAGGTTGTGGCTTAAAACGCAGGAGGTTGTAGGTCGTTGGATGTAAATCAATGGCGCACAACAATTAAAGCGGGAGGTCTGAGTGCGATGATTTGCGCGGAGGTCGTGGCCTTTGGATCTGAATCCAACGGCTCGACCTCAACCGCTGATGCAAAAGGAGGTCGATAGTTAGGTTGAGAGGAGGAGGTCGCGACCATGGATTTTTGATCAATGGCTGTGACCTCATGTAGGTGGGATGTGGACTTTGAGGTTTGATAACAAGGGAGGTCATAGCCGTGGGATTTGATCCAATGCCAAGACCTAATGAGGCGGGGAGGTCTGGCGGTGTTAATCATGAGGAGGTCGTGGCGGTTGGATGTTAATCCAACGATGCGACGACCAAGGTGGAGAGGAGGTCCGCTAAAGTGCGGACATGGTTGGGATGGACCAACTTTGCAAAGTGGCTAGCCCAAGGAACGATGTAAGCTTTTAAGTTTAGTTTTCAACTGTTGAGACTTAGCGAAATTGTTTGGGATAGCAATCCAACTCCAAAATTCATGAAATTTTAACAGGAGCTTGTTGACAATGAGATTAACTTACCTAAAATTTCCAGAGGTTATTATGCAATGCATTTTTCTCAGAAAATTCATTAAGGCTGTTCAAGGATTTGTTTTACCTCCACAATTTATCAAACAAGTTTTATAACTCATGATGTTTTTCAGAGGGGTCCCACATCAACTTTAGGACCAAGGAAAAATATTTCCAAATGTTTGGCACAAGATTTAGACAATTGGAAAATGAGTTTGACTTTTGGTCAACAAGAGCTTTGTGTTTTTGGATTACACAACTCTTGGACAAGAATCACAGGAGAGATTAGGGGTTTTCAAGATGTGAGAAAAAGTTTTAATTTCTACACATATAATTATACTTGAACAAACCCTGTTTATACATTTGGGATGTTACAGATTATCAGTTCAATTTCAGTATTTGACCATCTTTATCATAGTGCAGAAGACCCACCATCACCCTCAATGCCCAAGAACAGCCACCATGGCCATAATCTCATCATATCTAGCACAAATACCATGAATATTGAAGAATTTGCACATAATATGGAAACATATTTTATAAAAAAATACAAGTTACCCAACCAATTAACTAAAATTGCCTTGTAAAAATAGAAGTGCTATATATAATTAACATTCTTGACTATTCATGCAGAGTATTTATTACTCAAATAGTATCAAACGATGCATTCACATCAATAGACATTACATTCACAACAAATGGAAGCATATATAGTTCGTACTACTCAAGGAAATCTCCAATATAGCACTAACATTTTTTTTGTTCATTCAAGCAAATATAAACAACATACTTTGAATCAATGTTTCAAACAACTGGACAGCAAAGTCAATGAACCAAAAAAAGGATTTTACAAACATAAACACTGATATGATTTGCCAATAGAACATACAGTGACAAAAATGGCACTAAGTGAGACACTGATTTAGAAATAAAATGCATAAACTTAATATTCTTACCACAAATAAGTAAATCTATAATCTAAAATACAGTCTAAATATTATTCTTGACACATATCAGTAGGTTAAACTACATAAAATTTTACGTGCATTCATCAATCAGCAACATAGTATCACATAGAACATTCAAACCCTAGCTACATAGTATCAACGAAGCAATGACGAAAGCATCGCTAAATCCGGCCGGAGGAGGAGGAAGTCGGAGAACCAGAGGAAGCGCTGGAGTCGGCGGTGCGAGGGAATACCAAAGGAGGCACTAGAGCCGGTGGCGCGAGGAGGGAGCCGGTGACAGGCCGAAGAGGAGGATGGCGTTGGGCAGTGGAGGAGGCAGTGCTTCAGTGGAAGAGGAGGCAACGGGCTGCGTTGGAGGAGGGAGGTGGCCGCTCGTCGGGCTGGAGTCGGAGGAGGGAGGCAGCCGCTCATCAGGCTGGAGTCGGAAAAGGATGGCCCAGAGCTGGCGACAAAGCAGGGGGCAGCCGGGTGTCAGTCGGGGGCGGCCATCGGGGGAGGAGGCTTCAGTGGAAGAGGAGGTGAACAGGTGCTTCAGTGGAAGTGACGATCAGTAAGGGCAAAAACCCTAGTGGTTCCCTCCTTATAAAGGGATATCATAGACGGTTCCATAATAGAACCATCTGTGATAACCTCATATCACAGACGGTTCCTTAACAGAACCGTCTGTGATATGAGGTTATCACAGATGGTTCTATTATGAAACCGTTTGTGATTCCTTATCACAGACGGTTCCATAATAGAACCGTTTGTGATAACCTGGTGAAAAGTCCTATCCACATGAACTTGGTGACAAATGTCTCTTCCTTTTCCCGTGCAATGCATGTGTCGCTTCGTCTCACGATCGCACCAACGTCACTACGGCTCCCAAAGTATCTCTTTGTCTCCCGCTCCGGCTTTAGTACTTGTTTGTGATTCCTTATCACAAACGGTTCCATAATAGAACCGTCTGTGATAAACTCATATCACAGATGGTTCCTTAACAGAACCATCTATGATATGAGGTTATCATAGACGGTTCTATTATGGAACCGTTTGTGATTATGGAACCGTCTGTGATAACCTGGTGAAAAGTCCTATCCACATGAACCTGGTGACAAGTGTCTCTTCGTTTTCCCGTGCAATGCATGTGTCTCTTCATGTCACGATCGCACCAACATAGCTACGGCTCCCAAAGTATCTCTTTGTCTCCCGCTCTGGTTTTAGTACTTGTTTTATAAATAGATATCCCCTTCTGAAAGGGATTTCTCACGAACCTCCTTGATCCCCTTTCTCCACAAACTCCAAATGGCTTCCCCTCTCATGCTAGCTGTATTGGCCTACATTGTGCTTGTTTACTCGCACCTCTCTGGTCGCAACCTGGCCCAAGCTGTGGACAAGCCTTTCGTTCGCAATGTCATCCGTTGTAAGCCCTCTAATCTACCGGAGACCATAGCGGCCATCATCTGTCGACTGGAGCTCCTCCCCAGATGGACCAATGCGAGGGTTTGCGACATCCAGCGCGTAAACCTCATCGTGGAGATCGTCCTATGGAACTACTTGTAACAGCCCAAATTTTTAAATTTCAGAGAAAATCAAAACTTAATTAATTTTGTGGATTTTCTGAAATTTTAAAAGCTTTTACTTAATTATTTTTAAAGCTATACAAATTTATTTGCAAAATATATTAACAAATAATAGTTGGAAATATTTTATTTAAGTCCAAAATGCCTTTGAGAATTTCTATGAATATTCTCATAATTTTTGGATTTTATTTGCTATTTTCCAAAGCTATTTTGAATTATCAGAATTAAATCAATTAGAAAGTCAAAAGAAATCCTCAAACAGTCACTAGGCTGAAACTCTCTCGGCCCAAGTCTTTTCCCCGCGCGCTTGGCTCAACCAGCCCAGCCTCCCCGCGCGATTAAACCTCAAACCAATCTCATCCGTTGGATCTTCAACGAACGGTCCGATCTCGTTGTGATCTTCGGATGGTCCGAACATCCCACCAAATGATGACCGTTTGATCTAAATCGCACAGCCATCGCTTGGCTCACTTCTTTCCTATTTAGCACTGTTGCTGACAAGTGGGACCGCCATCACTGTGCATCGTCTCCTACCTTTCCTTCTTCCCCGCGCGCCCCTTTCCTTTCCCATCGCGTCCGCCATTGACGCGGATTCAAAAACCTTCCTTGCACGTTCGAATCCGGCCGCATCTCCCTAATTGACGTGTGCATTTAAACCCTGGATTCTCTCCACCTCCCACATGGCGCTCTCCTTCCTTAAGCTCGCCCTGAATCCCCTAATTATCGCCGGCGGCTTCGCGTGACCTTCGTGCTCTCCACGGCGATTCAACCGTGCCCGCGCCCCTATAAATAGAGCCTCGGGTGCGGCCTTCTGTTCTCATCCTAGCGCCCCAAACCTTCTCCCTTCAATCTATCTCTAGAGCCCGGATTTTGAAGTTCTTGGCCGGCGGCTAAACTCTGGTTCTTCTCTGATTCCAGCGCCCCCGTCGACACTCCGCCCTCGACTCCGCCACCGTCGACATTGCCACAACCCCACGAAGCTGGTGCACGCACCCGCATCGCCGGAGGACCCCGAGAACCAATACTTCGTCGTCGACCTAAAACCGCCGGCGCTTAACCCCATCGCCGATGACCTTTCCACTGCGCATCCTCGCAATTTCGGTGAGCATCGTGACCAGCATCCTCTGTTCTATCTTTTGCGCACATCCGCATCCCTCGCCGTGGCGTGTAGCGCCAGCGAGGAGGTCTGGAATGGGACAGACTTGGCTGATTAAGCTATATTATTTCACCATGTTATGTCATAGAAAGATGTGGGTGTCGTGAAGACTTGTTGTTAATTCCCACTTAGCGCAAGAGGGGGTAATCGTTTGGTGCGAAGCCTACGATTACGAAACCTTTGCGGGCATAATTATGTTGAAGTAATGTAGGGTAAAGGCCTCGTGATAGTTGCTTAGTTGCACCCCTTCGGAAGCGTGTATTGGCTAAGATGTTAAGCAAACTACCTCTTGTGGGTAAAGCTGTAGAAACTCTTCAGAGTAATAATCTATTCGAATAGCCGCGTCCATGGTCATGGACATGCTGAGCAAAGCCTTTTGCGGATTAGTTTTGGTTTTGTTTTCAAACTCAATGGTTTTGGATATTTCATCCAGATGGGATTGTTGGGCAGAAAGCCTGGTGTAAGGGGGATAGTCCTTCACCATTCGTGTATGGAAGTTCATCCTACTCTTGAGATTGATGAATTAAAATAAGAATTTGTTTTTAATTAAACTAAACTGCCTTGGAAATTAATATGAGTATTTAAACTGAAAACGTTGTTTATGCAAATAAACCCTGACAATCTCCTTTGTTTACTTTATGCATGCATCATAATTCCATATTGGGTGTAACTTGCGAGCACAGTAGTAGTGCTCACTCTTGCTGAATAATCTTTATTCAGGAGAAGACCTCTATCAAGACGGTGAGGACCCAGATGCTTAGGCTACGCCCCCAGACGATTGCCTGTGGCAAGTCGTGTGGCCTACTACTTCTGCTTTGCTTTCATTGTGTTTTACTTTATTTGGCCTCAGGCCCTTTGTAATAAACTCTGAGTTATTATTAATAAAATGGGTGATATGTTTGTATTATCACTTTTGTTTGACTGTGTACACTAGCTATCCTGGACTAGTGTATGAACACAGAGAATTTGGGATCCTTCGCTCTCGGGTTCGACACTACTTGGTTTGCACCTAGGATGCAGCCTGGAGAGTCGAGGACGACATCCAAATTACTAGAGAGTGGGTCGACCTCACCGAGACGGAGGAGACTAGGGTTGATGGCCTCTAGGCGATATGGGGCTTGGTTTGAGTCCGAGCAGTACAAGCCTTGAATAGAGTGTGCAAGGTCACAGGTGGAGGCATTTGATCTGATAGTCGTTGATCCCGCCACCACTGAAGCCAACGAGAAGGCTTACAAAGATTTGAAGGCTAAGATAGGATCGCTAATCCTTTTTTATCATTTGTGATGTAAAAAGGATATGGTCTTTTTATCGTCTGTTTATTACAAGTGCATAATATTATCATTCCACATTACAATTAAGTCCACATTGACATCAAAATTAGAGATGACAAATCCATAACACATAACAATTACACGTTGACATCAAAATAAGACATTACAAGTCCATAACACATGGCAAGTCCACATTGGCATGTCTCATGTTATGGAATAAATTACAATGGAGTAAATTCTTAATTAAAATATAGCCCTTCATGATGATTGACACGCATATAGCTAGCTTCCTCACTGGGTTCTTCCTCGAGCCTGATGTCGTCTCCGAAAGGAGGCAACACGTCAAATTGATTGTACTCTTCCTCATCCATGATATTCTCAACTCCGACAATCCTTCTTTTTCCATGAAGAACTACATGTCAGTTCTTATTTGCCAGGTCTATTACATAAAAAACTTGAACAACTTGCTTAGCTAGTACGAATGGTTCATCCTTCTATCCGACACATTTGAGGTCCACAGTAGTGACGCCGTACTTGTCGATCTTCACACCTTGCAGAAGTTTAACCCAATGGCATCGAAACAAGGGGATCTTGAAAAGGACATAGTCGAGGTTCCAAATCTTCTCTACGAACCTATAGTAGGAATTCAACCCACGTGGCCCGGCGGTATTGAAATGCATCTATGTAGACACCGCTGTTCTGGACTGTGCTCTTCCTATCCTGATTTGTCGTATAAAATGTGTACCCATTTATGTCATTTCCTTGCCATGTCACATTTGTAAATTTTAGCCCTTTTGCCAATCATAGCAGTGTATCATCACTTGACGACAGTTGTGCTCTCTCATGATCCAAACCTCTGACCGGTCTGGATTCTATTGGCGGACCATGTCTTTGTGCTCGTTGATGTACGGGGACACTTGGCTCATGTGTTTCAAGACCGTGAAATGGGCTTGAGCATACGTATCTAGAACGGGAGGGATTGATTTCCTTTCGATGGTCCCGATACCCTCTAGTCTCTCCTCATGACGAGATACAGGCACACCTATCGGTTCCACCTGAGCCATGTAGTCGACACAGAACTCAATGACCTCTTCAGTTGCATAACCTTCCATGATGTTGCCCTCCAGTCGAGATCGATTTCGTACGTAGGACTTGAGAATTCCCATGTATCTCTCGAACGGGTACATATGACATAGGAACACAGGGCCACATATCTTTATCTCTTTCACAAGGTGAACAATGAGATGGACCATGATATCGAAAAATGATGGAGGGAAATACATCTCAAGATGACATAGATTCGTCACCACCTCGTCCTGCAGAGCATCTAGTCCTTGGGGATCGATGACCTTCTGAGCAATTGAGTTAAAGAAATAACACAGCCTCAAGATTGCCACTCGGACCTTGTTCAGCAAGATACTCCTAATTGCAACAGGAAGCGTTTGTGTCATCAGCACATGACAATCATGAGACTCCATACCAATTAATTTCAAATCTTCCATAGAAACAAGTTTCTTAATGTTAGCGGAGTAACCGGATGGAACTTTCACACCGTGCAAGCTTTGGCATAGTTCATTTCTCTCGGCCTTGGACATAGTGTAGCAAGCTGGGGGAAGGTATGTTCGTCCTTTATCAGTCTCTTTCGGTGCTAACTCGGTCCTTATGTTCATGTCAACCAAGTCACGCTGTGCATTAACACCATCCTTTATTTTTGCCACTAATGTTCAATAAGAGACCAATCAAGCTATCATATACATTCTTCTCCACGTGCACGATGTCGATGTAGTGGCGAACTTCTAATTGCTCCCAATAAGGCAAGTCCCAAAAATTGACTGCTTCTTCAAGATGTTCTTCTGACGGGTTCTTAATTTACATCTTTTCCTAAGCACAACATTGATATCATTAACCATATCATAGACTTCTTTCCCTCTAAAAGCCCTTGGAGCTGAACCGTCCTCCTTATTTTTATCGAATTGTTTCTTCATCTTACGGTATGGGTGAATCACAGGAAGGAACCTACGGTGGCCTTATATACGATTTTCTTGCGAGTTGTTCACCATACACTCTCCGTACCATCTAGCGGTCTGACGGGCTTTGGCTCCTTTTGTACCAAAGCCTGACAGGTAACCAAGGGCAAGAAAATAATTGATGGTGCAGAACACCATGGCGCGTAAAGTGAAGTTCTCTTGTTTGTACGCATCCCATACTTGTACCCCTTCGTTCCACAGTGTCACAAGATCTTCTTGCAATGGTGCTAGGTACACATCAATATCATTCCCAGGTTGCTTCGGCCCTTGGATAAGTAAGGACATCAAAATGTACTTCCACTTCATACACAGCCAAGGAGGAAGGTTTTACATGCATAGATTGATGGGTCAGGTGCTATGTCGGCTGCTCATCTTACCGAAAGGATTCATTCCATCTATACTCAACCCTAACCTTATGTTCCTCGGTTCCGCACCGAACTCTTCGAAGCTTCAATCAAAGTTTCTCCACTGAGCAGAATCAGCAGGGTGTCTTAGCTTTCCATCTTTCTTACGCTCCTCCGAGTGCCAACGCAGCAATCTTGCCTCCTTTGGGTTCGCAAATAAACGCTTCAAACATGGGATCACAGGCAGATACCACAACATCTTAGCAAGAGGTCCTTACTTCACCTTATCAGTATTCTTACGCTTGTATCAGGCTGCTTTGCACACGGGACATACATGCATGTCTACATACTCTTTATGGTAGAGGATACAATTGTTCGGGCATACATGTATTCTTTCTACTTCCATTCCCAATGGACAAAGAACATTCTTTGCTTGGTAGGTGGTGCTGGGCAACACGTTTCCCTCCGGAAGGATGTCCGCTAGGAGACCTAACAACACCGTGAAACTCTTGTCGGACCAACTATTGCTTGCCTTCAATTTCAGTAGTTCAAGCACGGTTGACAACCTTGTGTATTCTAGCTTGCAGCTAGGGAATAAAGGTCTCACCGAGTCCTCCATTAAGCCCTCGAATTTACAAAACTCTCTCTCACTGTAGTTCTCTTCTGCATCGCGTAGCATCTGATCCAGATTATCATCGTGTGACCTATTCTCATCAAAAGCACAGTCCACATCCGGCATATCGTTGACTTCCTTCGCGATGTCTTCATTATTAACTTCTTGTATAATCTGCTCTTCACTGTGACTGGTCCAACATATATACCCTTTTTTGAAACCCCTTCAAATCAAGTGCGCTTCGATCTACGCTGAGTTATTAAACATCTTCAGATTACCGCAATCAATGCATTGATAGTACATAAATTTTATCCCCTTCCTCAACATATCTTGCTCGGTGGCTCTTCTAAAAGCAAACACAACATTAATGTACTCTTAACTCACACGGTTCACACCGTACATCCAGTTTCGGTCAATCTACGCTACGCATGTAACAAATTAGTGTTAAATTAGATTAATAAACCACAAGTACATACTCTTCCTATTGACCAAACATACTTATATTGATTAGTGATTAACTTATAGCAAACATAAAGGGCTATAGATTGTTACCCTCGAAGCTCACGACGAAAATACCAAATACCCCTCGAGATTCCTCTCCTTCTCCTTCTCCTCCCTTCCTCCTGTCCTTCTCCTCCCTTCCTCCTTCCTTCTCTTCCTTCTCCTCTCTAAGCTGGCCCAATAGGGAGGACCTGGGTGGTGGCTCAAATGGGAATGGGCAGTGGGGTCTATCAGGACCAGGTATTTATAGTGCCAGCCTATCACAAACGGTTCTTATTACAAACTGTCTATGATATACAACTATCACATACGGTTTTTTAATAGAACCGTCTGTGATAATTCACAGGCGGTCTTTGTTAAGAACCGTCTATGATAGCGGAGATTATCACAGATGGTTTTTTGTAAGAAGCTGCATGAATTATCCTGAGCAGTTCTATTAAAAACCATTCGTGATAGGTGCGTATCCTGAGCGGTTCCTTTCAACCGTTTGTGATAAGTTCAACACGAGCGGTTCCTTTTGAACCGCTGCGTGATGAGGCGCCCACTATTGCCTATTTTGTAGTAGTGAATAAGTGCATTTCTTATTTAGGGATTAGAGATACAAAATGAAGAGGAGCAAGACATTGTCATACACTTAGTAATTAGTTGTCCTTCTCTCGTTTGCATGCAAAACTGCTATGGTTCACATTTATTTTTTGAGAATAATTGTGCACAGATTGGTATGATAATAAATATAAACATTGTGAGGACAAAAATAATGTGGTGTACTAAATGATTTCCTTGAACACAATATTTTTTGCAACATTATTTTCTGGAGATTCCTTGTCTGAGATTAGAATTTTGAGTCCATTTTGGCTTGTGGCCTGCGATACGGCTACATAGAGTTGGTCGTGTGTGTAGACTTGCTTTGGTAAATAGAGTCCAACATTTTGTAGCGATTGTCCTTGACTCTTGTTTATTGTCTTTGTGAAACACACTAATATTGGATATTACCTCCTTTTCAATACAAATGGCCATTTTGATTCACTCGATGACATGATGATTTGTGGAATGTAGACCTTATTTGCAATGTTTGTCCCTATTTTGATCTGTGCTTTGATGAACCACTTCCCAAGTTGTGTTATAGTTAGTCGTGCCATTGCATAGGCCTGCACTTTGATTTATGTTTCTCAACAACATTATTGGCAGGCCAACTTTCAAACACAGTTCATGGTTTGGTGTTCCAAGGAATTTCAAGTTATTTAGGAACTCTGTTGGATACAGATGATCCCCATATTCACTGTTTGACATGGCTTTGCATACTATATCTGAGCTTAGGTACATTATTTTCACCAGTTATTCGACTCATGATGTAGGAGTTTATCTCGTGTACCATTTCATTTCTCGAACATAGGATGGCCCTTTCTTCTAGGTATGTTAATTTGGTGTAGTTGCTCCGCAGGTTAGGGTAGGTGTTGTTGACTATAGTTTCCATTTGGTTTTCTCCTTTCTGCAAAAGCAAGTCTTCAGGGATGGTTACCCAAGCCTCATCTTCTTTATTTCCTTGCTAAGCCATCCCTAATGGTTAGCATCCATTCTGCAAATTCAACAGTGTTCTTTTGTTCTTCTGGATAATCTGTCAATGCATTTAGACACATGTTTTGCGTAAGTATGAGTGTTTTAAGGATGCATCAACAATTTGAGATCTTCGTCATTTAGGTATGACTAGCAGAGTTTGTCTGAAGTCACCCCCCCAGCATCACCACTGTCATTCCTCCAAACGGTCTGTCTTTGCTATTCTCATTTGTAAATGTTAGGATGTCTCTCATGCTCTTGTCTAGTGCCTCGAAGCAATATTTGTTTGCCATAGGTGCTTTGTCCCATAGTATTAGTGATGTCTTTTTTAGTAGATCTACAAGAAATGACCCTTGTTTGATATCACATGTTGACTCATTAGTGATGTCTAGTGGAATGTGAAAACTTGAATGTGCAGTTCTTCCTCCCGTAAAAGAAGTCTTTGCTATTCCAATCGGAGGCATTGCTAAAACTATTTTCCTTCAGATCGAAGTGATGTTGTGATTGCCTTCCAAAGAAATGTCTTTCCGTACCACCATATTCATCAACAAATATTAGTTTGCCAAGTTTGCTGTTTACTGATTTTACTGTTGCATCCAAAGCCATTCTTTGACCTGGATTAACTTTCCAAGCAGTTCCGTGTTCTCAATTCGAAGAGAATCTCTATCATAGTTTAACTCTTCACTTATCAATCTATTTTGTAGACCTTGAAGTGATGTGTTTTCTAGTAATTGCATTCCTTCATAGTCTTTCAATGATTTTTCGCCTTTCGTTAGTAATTGCTCGATCTCTATAAGAGCGAGGTTCCTTATTTGTTCAGGATCAAATTGGAGTGTCTCAAAGTTCAAGATTCTCCTCTAACGCCTTTTAATGTCCTTAGAGAGTAATTCCCAAGTAGATTCCCATAGTTTGGCAGGATCTATGACCTCACAAAGTAGCAGGATTGTGTAGAAAAGTTGGCGCATTTGTTGTGTAGAAGCCCAATGGGATGCTTCTTTGATGCAATCATCCCACTCTCTGTCGCCATCTAGTAACCCAAGGGCATAACATGTCGATTTGTAAGTTGGGTGGACAATACCATTTACTGTTCTGATGTCTTCAAATGATCTACATCCTTTCATGGTGTTTAGTAGTATTCTCAAGTAATACTTCTCACCACTTGCTGGATAGGCATAGTAGATCCTGCCTATAGATTTTTTTTCCACCACGTCTTTGTCTCCACTTTTTGTCTTTTGGGTGCTAGGTCCACTTTGTTGGAAATTCTACATATGTTAGCTCACAGGCATGCTTGTGCAATCTATTGGCTATCATCCACTCAGTGAATATTGTTTTTCCTATGCCAGATCGAGCTACGATCTTCTCAAGCTTAGTTGTGTCAGGAAACGCAACCATTTGTTCATTTTGAAGGTGGAAGTATAATCTTTGTACGGATGGCTCTCGATGTTGAAGTTCAAACCCTAATATATGCTACATCATTCTCATTTGTAGTACCAAAAGTTGCAGTTGCCTTATCATTCTCTCTGTGGATGTATTTGAATAGGTATTTTATAGATCTTGATTTATTGCACCACTCTACGTTGATGTGTGCTTGGTACTTGACTATCAAGTCCCTATTGTATGGCACAACATACCGGATTATCTAATTTTACTCTATTTTTTCTACGTTCTCCCATCATCTTTTCTTACAGATCTTTGGATATCCTTCTTCATCGATGGTTGTCTCATTGCAGAACATCTTAGGAAAATGTTTTGAGCACTTCCCATTGATCATGCACCCACATGGTCCATGCATCATGAAATTTTGAACCACCATGTAACCTTCTGGATCCTCATCCTTGTTTAGTATTTCCGCCGATATGATTTTATCAATATTGATTGGGCTAGGGTCCTTGTTGTCTGGATCTAGAAAGACCAGTATGTGTGCATGAGGAAGACCTCTTTTCTGAAACCCGATGGTGTAGACAACTACAGGAAAATGTTATGAGCAATGTAACCTTCAACTATTAATATTATTTTATTGTTACAGAAAACATGACAATGTATAGTATATTAGCAATGAAAAAAATGAAGTAAAGGACCAATAAATAATAGGATTGAAAAACTGAAGTGAAGAACCAATAAATAAGTGATATTGGATGAACATACCAGTAATTGTTCTTCCAAAGCACATTTTCTTCTTTATGTCTTCCATGAATCCATTCAACTTTATATGGAAAACTCTGTTGACAATGTCTGGACAGTCTTCAGGTTTTTGGCCAGGTATGTAGTCCAACATGTACTTTATTTCAGGCCATGTTGGGTTGCATGTGAAAGTGATAAAGAGATCTAGATATCCAGCCCAATGACATATTGCCATAGCATCTTGATAGTATTGTTGTTTGTTTCTAGTACTCCCCATATATGATGAGGGCAATATTATTCTTTTACCCACTTGATCAGCTCTTGTATCTCCATTTTCGATTGCATCTTGCAGCCCACTATATAGTTCTGTTCTTAGCATTCCTTTATTCATTCTATACCAATTAAGCCTCATTGCTCAATGCATGTTGCTGCATCCACTATGAACTAGAGGAACAATCGACCACTCATTAGCAATACCGCTAATTGGTTTGAGCGTTGTGGAATGCAATATGCATAATATTCCAACATAGTGACATAATTTTTCTTGCCTTCATGACCCTCTATTTCTTCATATTCTATTTCAGATCTGAACCCGTCTTCTCCATAAGGAAAGAGAAATGGGTATTGCATGGACATGAAGCTTGGATGTAGTTCAGAAATTCTCTGGAGTTGTTTATCCTTGTCTTCAACTATTATATCACGTTCGATATCCTCTACACTATTTTCTCCTAGTATGAGCGCTACAACCTCCGGCAGTTGGTAGGTTGTATTGTCTTCCATCTTTGGATCTTGTACCAATTAGCCATATTCTAACATTTTGAAAATCTGATTCTCTGAATTTGTCCCTTACCATGCGAAATGATTCAACCAAAACATTGTTTTCATCAAGTATCTTCAACAACCCATTTACAATGTTGTGGTCTAGTTGTGGCTTGCTTTCCCTTGAGGTTGATGCATGTATTATGTTTTGGACCTCATTTTCTGTATCATAAATGTACAACTGAGCAAACTTTGGCTTACCACCATCTTTAGGAAGCAGTGTATCGATTTGATGATAGTTTTGGCCGTTCAAGTGGAAAAAATAAGGTCCACTACCATGTTTATTTATCTCATAATCGATATTGCCTCCCATTGAAGTGAATGCAAACATTGAATTGTAGGACCTGAGGTTTTGTCTATAATTCGATGATTCTCCTTTTTCACCATATGTAAGTAGCTGCTGCAGTGTCAGACCCCAAATTTGTAATTTGGAATCTACTGTGTCAATCTGTGCCATTTTCTGGATCAGTAGATAGCACACACAGATATATTCTTGGATCATTCACATACACCGCATACAGCAGCATAATATATTACATAACAGGCCGTGTGGCCCACTGTTTTACACAAGGGACACGAAGGCCAAAACATTACATAATTCAGAGTATATAATAAAGGATAAGTGCGAAAGCAAAAGAAGTTGTACCATCCCAAAATCCTAATTCTGGGATTATGTAATATAAATGCATTAGGAAAAATCACTTTGATCATTTGCATATGAAATATAATATGTTGAATTTGGGTTTTGAATTTAAATGGAAAACTTGAATTACAAAAAAAGGTGCTAAAAAGGAAATAGATAAAACAAAGCAAATAAATTCAGTGGAAAGAATTATTTTAGACATATTATCCCAGATATAATTCACCAAAGATTTTGTATGAAATCTTGTTTAGAAAAATAATTATAATAGCACAAAACAGAAATTTCTGTGAATTTTGTAGAAATTCATATAGGTTCTAAACCTCTAAAAATTGTACAAGAGAAACTACATTAGGTTAGAAGCCTACACAAAAAATTTCATTAATTTTGGACTTCATACATCTAGTAAATAAAATCGGCAAAAAATTAGCAGATAAATCAAAAATAAAAAACCCTAACTCTCTCTCACCCTCACTGACCGGTGGGCCCTGAGCGCAGGGACCTTCATCCACATCGTGCTCGAATGCACCTGTGTGGCACCACGAGAGCTCTGCCATGCCACGCACTATTTTGTTGCCCCGCCCGTGGTTTTGCCACCGGCCGCACCTACCTAGTCACATCGCCTTCACGCCGAGCCCATTCCCCTGCCCGGCCGCACCTGCTCTTGCCCGTACATTGCCGGGAACCTCCGAGAGCACCGCTGACCTGCCTGGGCTCTCCTTGTTGATCGCTGCCCCCTCCACCTATCAATAGGACACCCCGAGCTGTGTCTCCTCTTGTCCAATCCAGTGCGCTCACTCACTACTCTACTCCACTGAATCGAGCTCTAGAGCTCAAGGAGCGCGAGCCCTAATTCGGCCGTGCGCCGCCGCCTTTGTCCCCAACACTGTGAAGGGTTTTGTATCACCCTTACCATGTCATTTCGTGTTCCAGCACACCCTGAACCTTCTCTCTCATTCAATTTCATCTTTGATTCACAAAAGGAGCCGAATCGAGTCATCTTCCTCATCTTCGATCACTTCCTCCATCACGGTCAATGTCGAAGCTACAAGTCATCTCCGACCAATTCCTCGCATCTGGAGCATCACCTGAGCACCAGGAAGCTTCCACAACCACGATACGAGGACCAGCATCACCCGAGCTTCTTCTCCGCGTACAACTAGCCTCGCCACACTGTTGACCCGTTGACTCCGACCACCTCAGACCTCCTTCTCGCTTCTGGTATGCTCCTAGTAACCCATAGAAGCTCATGCGTGCATTAGTTTGACAAGGGCGTAGCTCAATCGAGCTCTTGCTCATTGCCATAGTGGCTCTGCCGCTCAACGCCGGCACGCCATCGTGTTAGATCATCGCCAGCCTCGCCGCCAGTGCTAGCGGGTGCGCAATAGCCCAGGGATATCATTTTGAACATTCTCCGACCTCTCCGACCACCACAATGCCGGTGAGATGCGCGGGTGCTCGCGCCACCGCACTGCACAATGGTGACGAGCACTATAGCTCATTATCAGTGTGTCTAATCACGTTCATTAAAGGCTAATCAATGTTTAGTTGTCGGACTAGTTCTAATAACAATAAGTCGTTGACATATGGGACCAACTTAAGTTTAAATGAAAACTTAAATCAAAACGTTATTTGATAATGAGTCGCTGACTTGTAGGCCCCACAATCACTTTAGCGCACAACTCACTGCCCCGTGGACCACGCACTGTGCGCATGGACCAAACATCCTTCTGACCATTTGTAGTCAAAACTTCCTTCCGACCACGTGTACTCGAAACTATGAACAATACTCGAAACTATGAAGAGTACTCGAAACTGGATTTATCAAACCGAACCAAAATGAAACATTAATAACTTTTGCTACAAAACTCCAAATTGAATACAATTTGTCTCTAAATTTGTATAAAATCATACTCTACCTGAATATGTAAAAAATATTTAATTTTTATAACTGTTGAATTTATTGGATGTTATTTAATTTGTTTCCGGCTCTTTTTAGACGTTGATTATTCGGGTTATTATTGCGACGATCAATCAACTTTACCTCCAGAATAGCAAGAGCAAGGCAAGCATCTCCTTTGATTATGTTGATCCCAGTATTTTACTTATTGTACTTTGTTTCGTAAATTCTATTATGCATGCATGTATGTTTGTATGAAAATGCTATTGTTGGGAAATCAGTAGTTGTAAATCCTACTTGCTGCATATATCTCCTTGAAATATTGATCCCTTACTATTGTAGCCATTACAATATGGGTTAGGTAATATGTAATGTCGTTTGGGGATTTTTGTGTGCGATTATCGTACAAATGCAACTAGAACGGTAGGTTTTTCCGAAAAACTGATAAAAGGACAATATGATAATTTGTGAATTTAGGATATTTTGAATAATGTCTAGAGAAGGTATCTCTGTTATTTTTATGCAAATAAAATGAAAACTTTAGTCTTTAAATGCGGGCGAGTTATATTGTATTCTGGAAAAGTGAGAATTGTGACTCACTAGTAGCTAGGGTGGAAATCTTGTCCGTAGTCGATTAAGGACTGAAGCCAGCAACTCCGGGACTAAGACCTAACCATACAACTATATGTGCTAGTGTGGGATGGTCGTAGCTAACTAAGTTATCGAATTTTAGCCTTGCATGATAGTAGGTAGGAGCAGTGCGAGCAATTTTTCTATTACCGTCACAACTGCAAATGGCTCACTCCCACGGGTTTCTATCCGGGTGAAGTGAAAGACTCACCTAACGGGTTTCTATCCGTCAAGTGAGGGACTCTCTCAATAGGTTTCTATCCATTTAGTGAGGACTCCTCATACTACGGGTTTCTATCCGAGTAATTGAGGATAATCATTCGCAGGGCTAGTGCAAGGTTAGGGCTAGATAATGTAAAGGCTGCAACGTGAACTCTAGGCTGCTTACCTTCAGTAGTGAGCAGTGATATAGAGATATTCTATGCAATTGGAATACCGCGTACTATGGGTAAAGTTGTACACCTTTGCAGAGTGATAAACTATTCGAATAGCTGCACTCGCGATTATGAGCATGTTTAGTGCGGCTGGTATGGCGGAAGTTTTGTTTTTCCAAAAGCTGGGTTGTCACAAAACTTGGGTAATGACATAGGGTTTTCATTTGTTGAGTTAACTGTCATTTCTATGGCTGTATTGCTATGTGTATAGCGGAACTGCCATTTCTATGGCTGGATTTGCTATGTCTATAGCAGGACTGCCATTTCTATGGTTGAACATGAATTTGTCAGTGTCATTTCTATTACTGAACATGATTATATTTTTTCTTACAACCGATTAGGGTTGTAGGTGTCGTTGTTATTTGATTCAATACTTTACTTACTGTCATGTACTTATTTATACTACTCTTTTAAATTCTGTTGCAAATTATTACTTATGAATATTGGAAATAAAAATGGCTTTGAGAAAAATAACTTGTAGAATAGAGCCTCTTTATTTGACAGCCTTACATCTAATATAATTTTCGCAATACACTACAAGTTTTGCTGAGTATACAAGTACTCAATCGTGCTAATATTGTTGTTGAGAGATCGAAGATACGTAGATGCCTGATGACACGCTCTTTGCTCCCGTTATCGGAGGGTTCGGTGATGGGTCTACCTAGGCCTTGTTCGTTGTCAGTTGCCTGCAGGATCGAATGGGCTTGCCGCTGGACTTTTGCCACTATTACTAAGTTTTCCGCTGTTATTTATTTTGCTTACTCTGATGACTATTTTTATTTGGCTGGACGGCCGTTGTTGTAATAGCTTAAGTAAAATACCCTTTAGCTTTACTTTAGTATGAATTTGTATGGATGTTAATACCAAATGTTGTGAATGGGTGTGCTAGCCATTAATCCTAGAACTAGCACAACATACACATAAGATCTTCGGGTATTCCACGCCCAGGGGTCTGACAGAAGTAGTAGTGGATCCATTCGCTTTGCCCACAGACAAGTGACTAGGGGTCCCGGCCTAAGCTTCACCATCTTCTCCACCATCAGGTCCAGCCACCGAGTAGTAGTCATATGGGTCTTGATCAAGTGGCTGTGAAAGATTATATTGAACGAGCCTAAGTACACAACCGTACTAGCGAGCCAACACACAATGCAGTTTATTATAGATGCAAGGCAAGTCAATGGAAGTTCAGAGTTCTTTTATTTGCACAAAACTAAGTTTTGCAGAAAGCAGCATTTATGATAAATACAATAAATAGATTGAAATGCGTAGTTAAAAATAATAATAAATAATTAAACAATTTCTTTGAAACGACCAGTGAACTGCCCATACACTTCCCAACCAAACCAATGATAAGTGAATCCCCAATTCACCAATCAACACAAACTACCAAGTGAATGACCTATTCACCAACAAACATTAATTATATTCATCCAGTAAACATCTCATTCACACTCCGACTCATTTTAAAGAAACTCTATCTCCCATGTGAAATCCCCAGACATGTCCATAACCAAGGACGCGGCTATTCAAATAGATCAATTAACACTCTGCAGAGGTTGTACACTTTACCCACAAGATATAATTAGTGTAGCGATCACCAATCATAACAAAACCTTTTAGAGGTTTCATCTCAACAATTGACTCTCCCGTTGTACCTCTGATCTACCCAAAACATCATCGTGGTTGACGTACAACGTTGGACCTGAAGACGGTGAAAATGCCGCCCATAGATGTGACCTTAGAAAAGGATACACACCTCCACCCAAATACTACCTGAGATGTCAAAAGTCGAAACTCAACAACCTACTAGGTTAGGCCCGTCCCATCAGGCATGTGGTTGTACGAAAGGCCCAGTTCAATGGTACACAAGATTAAGTCCTTGACAAGTTACTCAGGCGAGAATACCACAAACCCACAGCGTGTAGAAACACCACCACTATCCACCAACCACTCGCCTAAGCAAAAGCAGTTTTGTTTAACCAAGACCAATGACACACCCCATCATGGTACACAAATTTTAACAACAGTGGTATATCACCACGATTCCATATTTCATTAAGTCAAGATTAATCATTAAGACACATGTGATGATGAACCCATCGTAACTAAGCATAGCTAAGCATATGTACAATACCCATGTTGGTGATGCAAATATGTCCAACTAAAATTATCCCAGCTATGGTGAGAAAGTATTCATGGCAATCAAATAATCAATAGAGACATAATGACAACAGGTAATAACTAATCCCAAAACAATTTATATAAAGATAGTATGCAATTGTATAAAACAATATACTTTTGAAATCATAGGTTCAATATGATCAAAGGACTACGGCTTGCCTTGGAATAAATCCTAGGATTGATCTTGATCTTGGTAGATTCCTCCTTACTCAAAGCTTCCCGAAGTATCAACGTCTAATCGCAAACAAGGCAAATAAACCAAATAAATAAATAACAGAGGCAAGAAAAAATCCAAAAATTAAATAAAAATCTTAGATAAATAGATCTTGAATTTAGATGAATTTAGGAATTTGAATGGACTCAATCGGAGTTCAGATGCAAAAGATATGGACTTTGGAAGATTCACATGAAATGATGAAATCGAATTTCAAATTTAGAGAATTGTTTCTCCGAAGGAAAAACAATTAATTGAGTCATGCTAACATCATCAACGATTTTCAGCGAAAGATAATAAAGAAATTAGGGCTAAAAGTGGGACCCACTTGACATTGAGAGAGGTCCATGGTGAACCGGATCCATGGATGATTGGCTCGGTGGGGTTTTGGTTGTGCCACATGGCGCCGACCAAGGAGATGATTGGGATGCCACATGGGCTAATTGTCGAGACCCAAAATTAAGGTTCGGGACCCTCAGTTTAAAGCACTAGCCCAGATCGTGCTAGTGCACACAGTGTCAACAAAGATGGCAATTGATCCATACAAGTGAATAATAACATAAACGATTAACTTTGATTAACAAATAATGGTTTTGACCTTAAGGTCGAGTTTACAACTATTGAGCCACGCAGGGCTAACATAGGAAATAAACGGCAGCGGAAACATAAACGGTAGTGGCACCCCATCGGTCCGCCACAGGCAACCGACTGGGATCAAGACCTTACGATCAGGCACCTTCGATGTACTCGTCCTCGAATGCTGGTGAAGACTCCTCCTCTGCTTGATTCGTCAAAACAAGCGTGAGTACACACCGCACTCGCAAGCCACACCACGAGATGCAAAATATATATATGCCGCTTTTTACAAAGGAAGGCATTACGTGGCTCTTTTGCATAAATGCAACTTTTGCAATTAAATACAATTAATAGATTAAAGACAGTAAAACAAATAGACGATAATAATTTTAACAAGTTATTTCACAAAACACACACACACACTCTAACGGGTTATTCACATAGCTAGATGATTTAATCACATAGCTCCCTTCCCTACAGCTTTATGAAGATCTACCCCTAGTGTCAAATCCTCGAGCATTGTCCATGATCATGACGCGCTATTCAATAGATTAAGTTACACTCTGCAGAGTTTGTACACTTTACCCACAAGATACAATTAGTGTAGCTAACACTAATCATAACAAAGCATTTCAGATACCTTATCCTACTATGCTAGGCCTGTCTCAAAACAGTATGTGGTCGTGCAGAAGCTCAGTTCAATAGAGCACATGGTGAGGTCCTTAATTGACAAAGGCAAGACTTCCACAAGCTAACCAAACCACATAGACACACAGATCATTATAATTCACACACCCACACAGTTCACACAGTCCACCCTTTCACACAAGATCCACCCCTTGCCTCACCCAAAATCTTTTACCACCGGTTGATTTAAGTGCAACATATGCCACAAAGACACATAGTGCACACAGTTTGTTCACAGTTTCATATTCACTTAGTCAATTTATAACAAAGAAGATACATGACCAAGTGAGTCGTGGCATGGCTAAGCAATCTAATACGAACTAACCAACCCACGTTGGTGCTACAATATTTACCAACTAATTATCAACTAGGGTGACAAGGAATCAAGGCTTAACAATTACACAAGGAGGCATATCAATTTGGAATTAACTCATCGCACCCAAAAGCTTTTAAATAAATACTTGAATTAAGATGCAGATAATTTGAATTAAAATACTTTTATAAAACTGGGAAGCAAAATGGTCAAGGGCATAGCTTGCCTTGAAAAGGATCTAGGAATTGATCTTGGTCTTGAAAGGTCCTTCTTCTTCAACTCTTCCAGCAGCGTCGAAGTCTACTCGCAAACGACACAAACAAACAAAACTAAATAAAAACCAGAAGCAAATAACTCCAATAAAATAATTAAAAATCTCAAACAGATAGATCTGGATTTTAGATGAATTTAGAAATTTGAATGGATGGATTTGGAGTTAGGATTCAATTATTATGAATTTTACAAATTTTAACCTAAATTTGGAAATTAAATAAATTCTAAATTCTAAAACTAAACTGAACTCCAAATTACATAATTATATGTTATTTAATTATACAATAATTTTCTTGAATTTTAAATGAATTTCTAAATTTAAACAAAAGTCAAATTTAAATAATTTTGATTTGATTAGCTAGATCTAAATTTTATATGAATTTAGAAATTTGAAACACCTAATTTGGAGTTTGGATGCAAAAGTTATGAATTTTACAAATTTAAACCTAAATCTGTTATTTAACAATTTCCGAATTATTTTTCTAAAGGAAATTCTAATTATTGCAAAGGTGACGTCGTGAAGGATTTTCCTGAAAATAAATGAATTAAAGATTAATCGACATGTGGGACCCACATGTCGCTGACCAACTCACGTGGACCAAGTCCACCGAGCCACCGGATTTGAACGGTCTTTGGCGTGGCGCACCAGCCATGCGCGTGGCGCCGACGTGGCGCACACGTGGCTGACACGCACGCACGGAGGGTGAGGTGGCAGGTGATGTGGCGTCCACGTCGGCGAAGACGACAACGACGGCGGCGGCACTGGACCCGAAGGTCACCGGCGAACGGCGGCTCGTCGCCGGGAATGGGTGGTACGGCATGTAGCTGAGGTTATCGTGAACACGATGAGATACCTCCGGGTGGTTGAGGTGGACGGTGGTGGCGGCGGCGAGGTCGAGCGGGCGGCTTCGGGTTTTGTCTGACGGGGTTCCGGCGAGGTCTAGGCGTCGGCGACGGTCTTGGAGGTAGATCGGCGATGGCGATCCCGATGGTGTGCTCCATGACGGCAAGCATGGGCGGCAACGGACGCAAGAATCGAAGAAATCCCACCGTGGCGAAAACCCCAAATCTCGAATTGGCGGCGATGCTAAGGTTCTCGGGTGGAATTGAGCGAGGGTGTTGGAAAGGGGTGCATGCGATCCTCGGGTCTCATTTATAGGGCCGGAGGCACCAGAGCGGCGTGGCGACGAGGAGGTCATGTCTTGAGATCGTGGCGGCGTTGCGGCAGGCGTCAGCGCGAGAAGAGGGGAAGAGGGCGGGGTCGTGCGGAGGAGGCGCGAGTCTGCGCAGCGCCAAGCGTGAGTCGTGGGTGGTTGGGCGCCCGTTGGCGAGCTTCGCCTGCGGCTTCAATAAGCGGTTATCGCGATTTAACGCGCGAGACGAAGACGGCGTGGATGAAGGTGGTGGGGTCCACCTGGCAGCGAGACGGGGAGGCCTGGCGAAGGTGAGGAGAGAGAAGCAGGCTGCAAGATCTGGGCGTCCAGCACGGATCCAACGGCGAGGAAGGGTTGGGCTGCACAGCGCCTGGGCCGGAACAGTGAAGGGCTTGGGTTTAGGCCCAAGTACTGTTGGAGATTTTAAAATAGCTTTTCCTTTTTAGAAAATAGCAGAAATTCAAATAAGCAATGGAAAATAGCAAATGAACTTGGAAAAATTCCAGAAAATTCCAGAAAATATATCCAAGCTCATAGAATCCAAATAAAATAGTTTTGACTATTGTTCATGTTGGGATTATTCATATTAAATTGTTTTGTTACTAAAGTCCAAGTTAAAGCTTTTGAACTAAATTCAAATAAATCCAAATGGTGAATTTTCTCTCTACTAACTATTCAAAGGATTTTTAAAGCTCTAAAAATTGGGATGTTACAAACCTCCCCCCCTTAAAGGAATCTCGTCCCGAGATTCAAAGCTAAGCCGGAGAAAAGGCTAGGAACTCGGCTTTCAACTCTTCTTCACGCTCCCACGTTGCTTCACCTTCTGAGTGGTGGCTCCATTGCACTTTGCAAAAACGAACTGTCTTGCTTCTGGTCCGACGTTCTGCGACATCCAGAATCTTGACCGGCTGTTCTTTGTAGGTGAGGTCTTCTTTTAGTTCAATTGACTCCAACGGTGCTTGTTCTTCTGGCACCCTAAGACACTTCTTCAACTGAGAGACGTGAAAGACATCGTGTACTCATGCTAGCGACTGTGGCAGCTCTAACTGATAAGCCACTTCTCCACGGCGTTCCAAAATCTTGAACGGACCAACATACCGAGGGGCAAGTTTCCCTTTGGCATGGAACCTTTTCACACCTCTGAGGGGCGTAACTCGGAGATACACAAAATCTTCTGGCTCAAAACTGAGGTCACGACGACGATTGTCGGATAACTCTTCTGCCTCGATCGAGCTATCTTCACCTCTCTCGATCATGGACACTTGCTCTTCGCTTCTTGAATAATATCCGGACCAAAGATCAGACGTTCAAATTGCTTCGACCAGTTCAACGGGGTTCTACAGGCCCCGACCATACAAAGCTTCAAACGGTGACATTTGCAAACAGGTTTGATAACCGTTATTGTACGAGAATTCGCATATGGTAAACTCTTATCCCAACGGGTAGCATTTGCTAGCGCCGTGCTCTCAAAGATATCCTCCAATATTTGATTAACCCTTTCATCATCCATCTGTTTGGGGATGATACGCAAGATCTTGAAATTCGTGTGAGTCCCTAAGGCTTCATGCAAACTCGCCAAAATCGGAGGTGAATTGAGATCCTCGATCCGACACTATCTTCTTAGGCACACCATGCAAACCGACAATCTTCGACATGTACAACTCGCTAGACGATCTCTGAATAAGTGGTTTTGATTGTAAGAAATGGGCAACTTTAGTCAAACGATCCACTATTACCCAAATCGAATCGTAACCCGATTGAGTCTTGGGTAGACCGGTAATGAAATCCATTCCGATTTCTTCCCACTTCCACTCTGGAATCTGCAAGGGTTGCAACAGACCTGCTGGCCTCTGATGTTCTGCTTTAACTTTCTGACACACATCGCACAAGGCAACGAACTCAGCGACGTCCCTTTTCAAATTCGGCCACCAAAACTTATTCTTAACATCCTGATACATCTTAGTACTACCAGGGTGAATCGAATACTTTGAGTCATGGGCCTCCTTCAGGATTAGCTGCCTCAATCCATCAATATCTGGAACGCAAATACGTCCATTGATCCACAGTATATCCTGATCATCCACTGTGAAGTCCTTGAACTTCCCTTCTGTCATCTTCTTCTTGATGTCGGAGAACTCTGAGTCTTTCGGCTGAGCTTCGCGAATCTGCTTCTCCAAAGTAGACTGCACTTCCAAGTTTGCTACGAATCCTTCAGATACTACTTCTAGCTTCAGCTTCTGGAATTCCTCTTGAAGTTCTGAACAAGGCTCTTTCACTTCCAAAGCATTGCAAAGGCTCTTCTGCTCAAAGCATCTGCAGAACGACATTGGCTTTACCAGATGGTAATGGATTCCAAGATTATAATCCTTTATCAACTCTAGCCATCTCCTCTCGCCTCATATTCATATCTCGATCGAGTGAAAATATATTTCGAGCTCTTATGATCTGTGTATACCTCACGGCGATTACCGATGAGGTAATGACGCCAAATCTTCAAAGCATGCACTACTGGCCTAATTCCGGATCATGGGTGGGGTAATTTTCTTCATGAGGCCTCAAGCGCCTTGACGATAAGCGGCAGCTCTTCCTTCTTGCATCGGACACACCTAATCCTTGACACGAAGCATCACAATAGATATCAAAATCCTTGCGAATATCTCGCGAGAATCAAGATTGGGTTTGAAGTCAAACGCTTCTTCAATTCTTGAAAACTTTCTTCACAAGTCAGTCCAGTAAACTTTTTTCTTTCTTCAACAATTGCGTAAGAGGTTTAGCAATTGATGAAAATCCTTCAATGAAACGGCGATAATATCCTCGCTAATCCCAAGAAATGCGAATCGAGTAGCGGTCTTGGGTTGTTCCCAATGTAATACTGACTTTAACTTTATCGGGGTCAATCTACATCCTCGCAAATGCCATTACATGACCAAGAAAATCCACTTCCTTTTTCCAAAAATCGCACTTGCTAAACTTAGCATACAACTGATGCTCCCTGAGCTTCCCTAGAATTAATCTCAAATGTTCAGCATGCTCTTCTTCTGACTTGGAGTAAACCAAAATATCATCGATGAATACGACTACAAACTTGTCCAGATACTCCATGAATACCTTATTCATCATGTTCATGAAATAGGCAGGGGCATTAGTCAGACCAAAGGACATGACTAGGAACTCATAATGTCCATACCGCGTTGAGAAAGCGGTTTTAGGTATATCCTTAGGACAGATCTTCAACTGATGATAACCCGATCGCAGATCAATCTTCGAGAACACTCCGGCTCCCTTCATCTGATCAAACAAATCATCTATCCGAGGCAATGGGTACTTATTCTTGATGGTGACTTCATTGAGAGATCGGTAGTCGATGCACATTCTCATGCTTCCATCCTTCTTTTTGACGAACAAGACTGGCGCTCCCCATGGCGCATTTAACTAGGCCTCACAAAGCCTTTCTCTAAAAGTTCTTCTATCTGTTTCTTCATCTCCACTAACTCATCGGCTGGCATCCGATACGGTCTCTTCGAGATGGGTGTTGTTCCCGGCACTAGATCGATGACAAACTCGATGTCACGATCCGGTGGCATTCCTGGTAATTCTGCTGGGAACACATCTGGATATTCCTTGACGACTGGCACATCTTCCAACGCGACGGTCTTCAGGCTATTGACTATCAAATGCCCATTACGCACTGAGGTGGCTAGGAACTCCACTTTGTTTCCTTTGGTATCCTCGATTGTAACGGCTCTTCGCCACAATCCAAGGACGGCTTTGTGCTTGGTTAACCAATCCATGCCAAGGATGACATCTATGGTTTGGGTGTCTAGAATAATTAGGTTAGCTAGAAACTCAACTCCAACTATGAGTAACTTAGCCCCTAAACAACCCACATTAGAACTTAGCTCTGCTCCAGGCGACTGGACTAACAGAGTTCGCTTAAGAGGCATAACTTCCAACTTATTCTTAGTTGCAAAAACTCCAGAAACAAACGAATGCGAAGCTCCAGAATCAAATGTAATCAAGGCAGTCTTGAATTTACTAGGAACTTACCCAGTACAACGTCTGGTGCTTCCTGGGCTCCTTCCAGAGTGACGTGATTAACACGACCTCTGACCACTGACTGAGGCGTTCCTCCTGGTTGGCTGGTTCCCTGAGAAACTCCTTGGTTGTTTTGCACTGGGGTCTTGGCAGGTGTTGCTCCAAGGTTGAAGCGGACTGGAGTGATAGTTCCCTTCTGAGGACACTGATTAGCAAATGCCCGGCCGACGGCAATTGTAACACACTCTTGGTTCATTCTGCCGGTTGTTGTTCCCTGGGGTGGGGTTGACTGGTGTTGGGTTACGAGAATTCTGAACAAAAGGACGAGGTGCTGAAGGTGGTGCAGGTGTCCTGAAAGAACTCTGAGGCTGAAAACGATTAAACTGCTGTGGCACTATCCTTGCCCTCTGCTGTTGTGGCTGGTGGCTTCCCTGCTGAGCCATTCTACGCTTGCGGTGGTCCTCCAGTTCTTTGCGTTTGTCCTCCATGACCAACGCCTTGTTAATCAACTCCTGGAAATCTGGGAAGGTGTGAGCAAGTAGATTGACTTGCAGTCCTGAGTTCAATCCCTTCAAGAAGCGACTCTGGCGAGACCTGTCGGAAGCGACATCCTCTGGAGCATAGCGAGCTAGTTGGGAGAACTTATTCAGGTAGTCAGTCACTGACATAGTCCCTTGCTTAAGAGCACGGAACTCATCCTTCTTCAGATCCATAATGCCTTCAGGTACATGATACTGGCGAAAGGCTGCAGTGAATTCTTCCCAAGTGATATTCTGCGGTGCTCCATGGGCTGCGCAGAAGTTTTCCCACCACTCAGCAGCTATGCCCTCCATCTGATGGGTGGCATACAAAACCTTCTCATGATCGCTGCATTGGGTGATCAGCAGCTTCCTCTCAATCACGCGAAGCCAATCATCAGCCTCTACTGGCGTGACATGTCCAGAGAAAGTTGGCGGACGGGTTCTCATGAATTCAGCCAACTTGGATGGTCCCTGATGACCATGAGCGACTGGGGCTCCTCCCTGATGATGGTGGTGGTTGTTGTTGTTGTTCATGGCCTGCATCTGGTTCATCATGGTGTACATCATCTGCGCTGTCAGGCCGCCATGAAAGCTCCAAAGTTCGCAAGTCCAGGGTGGTGCTTGGGGTGCACTTGTTCCCACAGGGTTTGCTCATTGCCTTCGATCCTTGGGCTCCGGATCCACTTGCGGCGACATTGCGAGTTTGAACCATCTGGTGAGGTTCCATAGGTTAGATAAGGTAGAAAGCACGAGGTGAGTTAAGAACTAGACAGGGAATAGATTAAACCCAACAAACACTGACTCAAGAAACTTCAATGAAATAATCTTCATTAATAGCTTAATAGCATGGCTGCAACAAATGGCTAAGGGCCTTTGCGGCTCATGCTTGCACACAGAAAATAAGCGAACCTAAGCACACAAGCTACCGCCTAAAGGCGACTCGAAAAGGAAATCGCTAAGCTCGACTAAACTGGAACTTAAACAGACTACTCGAGAAAGCCTCCAAAACCATGGCGACGCTCACTTTGGTGTAGACCTCAAGTGAGTGGCATACTCTGGCTGGTTACGATGCCGGATCGTGCGGCACGAGTAGGTCTTTGGTGCAGTACAACCGCTCCTCTGGTCAGCAGAGCTCATTTGGATCCTCTGGAATCTCCTCTGGATCCTCTTCAACTTCTTCTGGATCTTCTTCTTGATCATCTTCGATCTCATGTTGACCGTAGAGAGCTTGCTCTAAGACGGCGATCCTTTCCTCGGCTTCTTCCCAGGCCTGATAGGCGCACCTCAGCTTGGTGGCGGCCATCTCCAGCGACTCCTCTGGCGGTGTGTGAACGTGCAAGATGCACCACAGTGGCATTGCCTTCCCCGTTGGTAGACGGAAAGTGCGCAGATAGCTCCCCTGAAGCAGCTCTGGGATGGTAGCGGAAGACGGTGTTCTGCAGTTCTTCCGCGTAGATGTGGCAGACTCGAAGCATGGCCAAGCGTGACGACTCCTGGATTCCTTGCGTGAAGGTGATCCTCCTAACTGAAACGTCCAAGGGCTGGCTACCTCTGGTGTTCCTCCGAGCGTAAACCGTCAGGCGGCAGACCACACCTCGATCTCGTCCATTGACTATGTACTCGCTGCCACGGTACATCGGGCAGTCGAACCCTCCAAGTGTCTGCAGCAGCTTCCACAGCTCTGCGGCAAGTCCTCCGTTATGATCTCTCAAGGTCTGAAGGTAAGGCATCTGCCAAGAAAGACAAGAGGTAAGAACCACGATAAAACAGCGGG
Source organism: Phyllostachys edulis (assembly GCA_036346405.1). NCBI lineage: Eukaryota > Viridiplantae > Streptophyta > Magnoliopsida > Poales > Poaceae > Phyllostachys > Phyllostachys edulis. The sequence continues at coordinate 77,255,392 of CM070551.1, read as the reverse complement.
GAGAGGAAAGAAATTATAGCAATAGATGAGTCAAGAGAGATATGAGAGGAGTTAAGCAATTCATTAATCTTGTAAGTTAATTTTCTTTTAGAAAATAATTTGGACACTCTAAAGACGGCCGATCTAACTAAGGTCAAGACCTACAGTCAAGATATGGCTCTGATACCACTTTTGTCGAGACCCAAAATTAAGGTTCGGGACCCTCGTGTTTAAAGCACTAGCCGAGATCGTGCTAGTGCACAGTGTCAACAAAGATGGCAATCGATCCATACAAGCGAATAATAACATAAGCGATTAACTTTGATTAACAAATAATGGTTTTGACCTTAAGGTCGAGTTTACAACTATTGAGCCATGCAGGCTAACATAGGAAATAAACGGCAATGAAACATAAACGGTAGTGGCACCCCATCGATCCGCCACAGCAACCGACCGATCAAGACCTTCTGATCGAGCACCTTCGATGTACTCGTCCTCGAATCTTTGGTGAAGACTCCTCCTCTGCTTGATTCATCAAAACAAGCGTGAGTACACACCGTACTGCAAGCCACACCACGAGATGCAAAATATATATATGTTTGGCTTTTTACAAAGGAAGGCATTCATGGCTCTTTTGCATAAATGCAACTTTTGCAATTAAATACAATTAATAGATTAAAGACAGTAAAACAAATAGACGATAATAACTTTAACAAGTTATTTCACAAAACACACACACATTTCTAACAGTTATTCACATAGCTAGATGATTTAATCACATAGCTCCCTTCCCACACAGCTTTTATGAAGATCTACCCTAGTGTCAAATCCCGAGCATTGTCCATGACCATGACGCGCTATTCAATAGATTAAGTTACACTCTGCAGAGTTTGTACACTTTACCCACAAGATACAATTAGTGTAGCTAACACTAATCATAACAAAGCATTTCAGATACCTTATCCTACTATGCTAGGCCTGTCTCAAAACAGGCATGTGGTCGTGCAGAAGCTCAGTTCAATAGAGCACATGGTGAGGTCCTTAATTGACAAAGGCAAGACTTCCACAAGCTAACCAAACCACATAGACACACAGACCATTATAATTCACACACCCACACAGTTCACACAGTCCACCCTTTCACACAAGATCCACCCCTTGCCTCGGTCCAAAATCTTTTACCACCCGGTTGATTTAAGTGCAACATATGCCACAAAGACACATAGTGCACACAGTTTGTTCACAGTTTCATATTCACTTAGTCAATTTATAACAAAGATATACATGACCCGGTGAGTCGTGGCATGGCTAAGCAATCTAATACGCAACTAACCAACCCACGTTGGTGCTACAATATTACCAACTAATTATCAACTAGGGTGACAAGGAATCAAGGCTTAACAATTACACAAGGGAGGCATATCAATTTGGAATTAACTCGCACCCAAAAGCTTTTAAATAAATACTTGAATTAAGATGCAGATAATTTGAATTAAAATACTTTTATAAAACTGGGAAGCAAAATGGTCAAGGGCATAGCTTGCCTTGAAAAGGATCTAGGAATTGATCTTGGTCTTGGAAAGGTCCTTCTTCTTCAACTCTTCCAAGAAAGATCGAAGTCTACTCATAAGCGACACAAACAAACAAAACTAAATAAAAACCAGAAGCAAATAACTCCAATAAAATAATTAAAAATCTCCAATAGATAGATCTGGATTTTAGATGAATTTAGAAATTTGAATGGATGGATTTGGAGTTAGGATTCAATTATTATGAATTTTACAAATTTTAACCTAAATTTGGAAATTAAATAAATTCTAAATTCTAAAACTAAACTGAACTCCAAATTACATAATTATATGTTATTTAATTAGACAATAATTTTCTAAGATTTTAGCAATTTAAATCATCCAATTTGGATTTGGGATTCAAAAGATATGAATTTTACAAGTTTTAACCTATCTCTTGAATTTTAAATGAATTTCTAAATTTAAACAAAAGTCAAATTTAAATAATTTTGATTTGATTAGCTAGATCTAAATTTTATATGAATTTAGAAATTTGAAACACCCAATTTGGAGTTTGGATGCAAAAGTTATGAATTTTACACATTTAAACCTAAATCATTATTTAACAATTTCCCGAATTATTTTTCTAAAGGAAATTCTAATTATTGCGCAAGGTGACGTCGTGAAGGATTTTCGGAAAATAAATGAATTAAAGATTAACTGACATGTGGGACCCACATGTCGGTGACCAACTCACAGTGGACCAAGTCCACCGAGCCACTGGATTTGAAACGGTGCTGGCGTGGCGCACCCGCGCGCGCGTGGCGCTGACAAGTTACTCAGGCGAGAATACCACAAACCCACAGCGTGTAGAAACACCACCACTATCCACCAACCACTCGCCTAAGCAAAAACAGTTTTGTTTAACCAAGACCAATGACACACCCCATCATGGTACACAAATTTTAACAACATTGGTATATCACCACGATTCCATATTTCATTAAGTCAAGATTAATCATTAAGACACATGTGATGATGAACCCATCGTAACTAAGCATAGCTAAGCATATGTACGATACCCATGTTGGTGATGCAAATATGTCCAACTAAAATTATCCCAGCTATGGTGAGAAAGTATTCATGGCAATCAAATAATCAATAGAGACATAATGACAACAGGTAATAACTAATCCCAAAACAATTTATATAAAGATAGTATGCAATTGTATAAAACAATATACTTTTGAAATCATAGGTTCAATATGATCAAAGGACTACGGCTTGCCTTGGAATAAATCCTAGGATTGATCTTGATCTTGGTAGATTCCTCCTTACTCAAAGCTTCCAAGTATCAACGTCTAATCGCAAAACAAGGCAAATAAACCAAATAAATAAATAACAGAGGCAAGAAAAATCCAAAAATTAAATAAAAATCTTAGATAAATAGATCTTGAATTTAGATGAATTTAGGAATTTGAATGGACTCAATCGGAGTTCAGATGCAAAAGATATGGACTTTGGAAGATTCACATGAAATGATGAAATCAGAATTTCAAATTTAGAGAATTGTTTCTCTGAAGGAAAAACAATTAATTGAGTCATGCTAACATCATCAACGATTTTCAGCAGAAAGATAATAAAGAAATTAGGGCTAAAAAGTGGGACCCACTTGACATTGAGAGAGGTCCATGGTGAACCGGATCCATGGATGATTGGCTCGGTGGGGTTTTGGTTGTGCCACATGGCGCTGACCAAGGAGATGATTGGGATGCCACATGGGCTAATTGTCGAGACCCAAAATTAAGGTTCGGGACCCTCTGTGTTTAAAGCACTAGCCCAGGATCGTGCTAGTGCACACAGTGTCAACAAAGATGGCAATCGATCCATACAAGCGAATAATAACATAAACGATTAACTTTGATTAACAAATAATGGTTTTGACCTTAAGGTCGAGTTTACAACTATTGAGCCACGCAGGGCTAACATAGGAAATAAACGGCAGCGGAAACATAAACGGTAGTGGCACCCCATCGGTCCGCCACAGCAACCGACTGGGATCAAGACCTTACGATCAGGCACCTTCGATGTACTCGTCCTCGAATGCTGGTGAAGACTCCTCCTCTGCTTGATTCGTCAAAACAAGCGTGAGTACACACCGTATCATAAGCCACACCACGAGATGCAAAATATATATATGCGGCTTTTTACAAAGGAAGGCATTCAGGGCTCTTTTGCATAAATGCAACTTTTGCAATTAAATACAATTAATAGATTAAAGGCAGTAAAACAAATAGACGATAATAACTTTAACAAGTTATTTCACAAAAACACACACACGACCTAACAAAGTTATTCACATAGCTAGATGATTTAATCACATAGCTCCCTTCCCACACAGCTTTTATGAAGATCTACCCTAGTGTCAAATCCCGAGCATTGTCCATGACCGCGACGCGGCTATTCGAATAGATTAAGTTACACTCTGCAGAGTTTGTACACTTTACCCACAAGATACAATTAGTGTAGCTAACACTAATCATAACAAAGCATTTCAGATACCTTATCCTACTATGCTAGGCCCGTCTCAAAACAGGCATGTGGTCGTACAGGAAGCTCAGTTCAATAGAGCACATGGTGAGGTCCTTAATTGACAAAGGCAAGACTTCCACAAGCTAACCAAACCACATAGACACACAGATCATTATAATTCACACAGTCCACACAGTTCACACAGTCCACCCTTTCACACAGTATCCACCCCTTGCCTCAGTCCAAAATCTTTTACCACCCCGGTTGATTTAAGTGCAACATATGCCACAAAGACACATAGTGCACACAGTTTGTTCACACAGTTTCATATTCACTTAGTCAATTTATAACAGCAGTATACATGACCAGTGAGTCGTGGCATGGCTAAGCAATCTAATACGCAACTAACCAACCCACGTTGGTGCTACAATATTTACCAACTAATTATCAACTAGGGTGACAAGGAATCAAGGCTTAACAATTACACAAGGGAGGCATATCAATTTGGAATTAACTACTGCACCCAAAAGCTTTTAAATAAATACTTGAATTAAGATGCAGTAATTTGAATTAAAATACTTTTATAAAACTGGGAAGCAAAATGGTCAAGGGCATAGCTTGCCTTGAAAAGGATCTAGGAATTGATCTTGGTCTTGGAAAGGTCCTTCTTCTTCAACTCTTCCAGCAGCGTCGAAGTCTACTCGCAAACGACACAAACAAACAAAACTAAATAAAAACCAGAAGCAAATAACTCCAATAAAATAATTAAAAATCTCCAATAGATAGATCTGGATTTTAGATGAATTTAGAAATTTGAATGGATGGATTTGGAGTTAGGATTCAATTATTATGAATTTTACAAATTTTAACCTAAATTTGGAAATTAAATAAATTCTAAATTCTAAAACTAAACTGAACTCCAAATTACATAATTATATGTTATTTAATTAGACAATAATTTTCTAAGATTTTAGCAATTTAAATAATCCAATTTGGATTTGGGATTCAAAAGATATGAATTTTACAAGTTTTAACCTATCTCTTGAATTTTAAATGAATTTCTAAATTTAAACAAAAGTCAAATTTAAATAATTTTGATTTGATTAGCTAGATCTAAATTTTATATGAATTTAGAAATTTGAAACACCCAATTTGGAGTTTGGATGCAAAAGTTATGAATTTTACAAATTTAAACCTAAATCATTATTTAACAATTTCCCGAATTATTTTTCTAAAGGAAATTCTAATTATTGCAAGGTGACGTCAGTGAAGGATTTTCCGGAAAATAAATGAATTAAAGAATTAATCGACATGTGGGACCCACATGTCATTGACCCGACCACAGTGGACCAAGTCCACCGAGCCACCGGATTTGAAGCAGTCTTCAAGGCGTGGCGCTGGCAGCGATGGCGACATAGCGACACGCGCGTGGGCGACACGCACGCACGGAGGTGAGGTGGCGGTGATGTGGCGTCCACGTCGGCGAGGATGACAACGACGGCGCACGATGGACCAAGGTCACCGGCGAACGGCGGCTCGTCGCGAAATGGGTGGTACGGGCATGTAGCCGAGGTTATCGCGAACACGATGAGATACCTCCGGTGGTTGAGGTGGATCGGTGGTGGCCGTGGCGAGGTCGAGCGGCGGCTTCGGGTTTTGTCGGACGGGGTTCGGCGAGGTCTAAGCGTCGGCACGGGTCTTGGAGGTAGAGGCGGCGATGGCGATCCCGATGGTGTGCTCATGACGGCCAAGCGGCGGCGGCGGCGCGACAAGAATCGAAGAAATCCCACCGTGGCGAAAACCCGAATCTCGAATTGGCGGCGATGCTAAGGTTCTCGAGTGGAATTGAGCGAGGGGTGTTGGAAAGGGGGCTGCGGCGATCCTCGGGGTCTCATTTATAGGGCCGGGAGGCACCAGGGCGGCGTGGCGGCGAGGAGGTCGTGTCTTGAGATCGTGGCGGCGGTTGCGGCTTGGGCGTCAGCGTGCGCGAGAAGAGGGGAAGAGGGCGTGGGGTCGTGCGGAGGAGGGCGCGAGTCTCGCGCGCACGCCCGCGTGAGTCGTGGGTGGTTGGAGCGGCCCGTTGGCGAGCTCGCCCGCGGCTTCAATGGCGGTTATCGCGACGAACGCGCGTAGAGACGAAGACGGCGTGGACGAAGGTGGTGGGGTCCACCTGGCAGCGAGACGGGGAGGCGGCCCACGCGGCAGAGGGTGAGGGAGAGAGGCACAAGGCAAGATCTGGCGTCCCAAAGACGGATCCAATGAAAGAAGGGTTGGTGACAAATACGCTGGGCGAAACGAAAGAAGGGCTTGGGTTTAGGCCCAAGTACTTTGTTGGAGATTTTAAAATAGCTTTTCTTTTTTAGAAAATAGCAAAAATTCAAATAAGCAATGGAAAATAGCAAATGAACTTGGAAAAATTCCAGAAAATATATCCAAGCTCATAGAATCCAAATAAAATAATTTTGACTATTGTTCATGTTGGGATTATTCATATTAATTTGTTTTGTTACTAAAGTCCAAGTTAAAGCTTTTGAACTAAATTCAAATAAATCCAAATGGTGAATTTTCTCTCTACTAACTATTCAAAGGATTTTTAAAGCTCTAAAAATTGGGATGTTACACTAATATGGTGACAGGGCATGATTTGGCAATGATGTGGCAAGGATGAACAACGAGGAAAGCCAAGGTGCGGCCATAGCCAATGCCTCGATCGAGCAGACCTTGAAGGCAAAAGAGTGGCGCCAAGAACAACCAAGAGGAGCACAGTAGCGGCGGCATCACCAGGAACACAGTGCGATGCTCAAGATGGCCAGAGGAGCTCACCAACGAACAGATCGGTTTGGAGAGGCGGCAGCCGAGTTTGGACAACAATGGCGACGGTGGTGTAGAGGTTCTTGGGCGAAGGGGACGGCGTCACGGCGAAGCCCTCGATGATGCGGTCCCAACGATGAAGACGGCATGGCCGAAGATGCAAGGATGGCAGAGCAATTCGTCGGCGAAGGAGCTTTGGGCATCCTCAGTTTTGCGGCGATGGCGACGCGAAGAAGGCGGGCTAGGGCTGGTGCTTTAGGGTTTTGAGGAGAGGTGGATGATGTGCATAAATAGACGCAGTTGGGGTGCTTATAAAGGGTCGAAGGAGAGGAGTCCCATGAGGAGCTGGCGCTGTGTTTGTGTCCAACACGGGATGGAAGCAGGTCTCCAGGTAGAAGATGATGCTCCGCTGGCGTCGTTGGTCCCACTCGCAGAGAAAAAACACTACTGCTCGGCTGGCTCATGCGCACACTTGGGCCGAGCGTGGAGAAAGGAAGTGCAGCTCGGGATGGATTTCCGCCACGCGCAAGAGAAGACGGAAGGCGGCTGGCGACTGGGAAAAACAGAAGCAACACTCGGGCTTGGCTGGCTTGGCTCGGTAGCGTGTAAAGGGATCTTGGCCTACCAAGAAAATGAGTTGGCGGTCTTTGAAGGCGATTCTTACGGAAAGGAAAAAGCGCTAGGAAGAAAATGAGCTGCGGCACACGCAAGAAAAGAAAAGGGAGCTGCCTAGGTGGTTTGTCAATGTCGCGCTAAGGAAATAAGATGCGGGCCGGTTGATCAGAGGAAAAGAAGTCGGGCCAAAGGAGGAAAAGGGCTGAAAGAATTAGAATGGGCCAAAGGTTTAGGAATTTGACCAAAAAGGTAATCTGAGATTTTTAATAGTTTTTCTTTTTAGAAAAATAACAGAAAAGGCAAATAGAAAATAGCAAATGCACTCAAAAAAATTCTAGAAAATATATCCAAGCACATAGAATCCAAATAAAATAATTTTGATAATAGTTGATATTGACATTATTCATATTAAATTGTTTTTGAACTCTCAAAAATTCCAATTAAGCTTTTAACTTTACCAGGAAAATTCAAATGGTTACTTTTCTTTTAAAACTTTAAAACAGACCAAATTTTTAGGATGTTACAAACCTCCCCCCTTAAAAGGAATCTCGTCTCCGAGATTCGAGCTGACTAGAGAATAGGTTCTAACGCAAGTTTAACTTAAAGACTTACCGGCGAAACAACTATTTTTCCCCGGCAGTTAACTGCCCTAGAAAAGGTATTTTTTCCCGGCAGTAATAGTTTCACCGGTAGTCAGCTATTTGCTGGCATTTAGAGTATTGCCGGCAGTTATAAGTATTGCTGGCAGTTAACACGACCTTGATTGTCTATTTCCCCGGCAGTTAAATGCCCTAGATAACTTCGTTTTCGCTGGCAGTTAGACGTATTGCCGGCAGTTAATAGGACCTGGATTGTTTGTTTCGTCAGCAGTTAAATGCCCTAAATAACTTGGTTTTCGTCGGCAGTCGGTTGTTTTCCCAGCTGTTAACTGCCCTGGATTATCCTTTTCCCCGACAGATATATTGCCATCACATGAGGTACCTAGGTTAAATACTAATTTTCCCAATAGTTTGCACTATTCAATCAGAATTTACAAAACATACAATTTTCTCAATCTAGAAAATATCATATCAACAATCAAATATAGCTGCAACACATAGATGAAATTCAGATGATACAAAATACATAAACCTAAAATATGAAATTACTGATAAGCACACCAGTACATGTGCAGTACACCATACACATGCAATTTCAGAATTTTGAGCATACTAATATAGCCATGGTCTCCTTGGCATGTACAAAACATCTGCACAAAAGAAGTCGACAATACTAGTCTATCCCTAACACATGTAAATACTCCAACCCTCAGCCTTCTACCACAATACTAGCCTATCCTTGCATGTACAAAACATCTACGCAAAAGAAGTCGACAATGAAGATGTCCACATAATGAAATCATCATGCTATCCCCATTTGCAAAATAAGGACGACCCTTTGCATCAAGAAAACAATAACTTCAACAACCCTTATGTTTTGTACCTGAAAAGAAATTCGAGAAGTCAATAACCACAAACCATATATAAGCCCAAACATGATATGATGTCAAATAGTTAAACAAGATTATAAATTTAACAATGAACAGTCACTGTTTACTCATGAATTCCATACATCACATATCGCCATTGAAGCATGACTAGTTAATGTAGTGTAGATTATTAGATGTGCATTACAAGAACAGAAAATGGCCAAATCAGTTATATAGGTGTAGGTTTATAGTTTTCTATGCATATGAGTTAAAGAGTTCAGATTCACATTATTGTAGTGTGTTTGATACCTACAGTTTTCTTATTATTCACATATTTCAGTGATCATTTGTCAATTCCATCTCAGATATCTTTCTCATCAATGGGTATAGTACAAACAACAACATAGCAGATATCTCAAACACCGACATCCTAACAATACTGTATTATTTACAGATTGCTTATTTAGTTATTATAGTATGCAGTTTTGCTCTGTAACTTTACTTGGAAAATTTAAATAGTTATAACTTGATTGTAAGTATGTAGTATCTAGGAAATTGCAAATTGGGCCATTTCAAGTGACAAACCCTCGGCGATGGTCCGATTAATAAATGGCAATGCATTACTCTAAAAACTTTAATTGCTAGAATTACCTCATGTTACTTGACTTGTTGTGATGTCCCCACCGACTTAGATCTTATTTTATCTGCAGAATACAATAGATGCAAGTACATTAATTGAGGAAACAAATTGTAGGTGGATACAATAGATGGATGCTTACATGCTGATGTGGCCATGCAATAGATCTCCCACAAGCATCGACCATGATGCTCATATCCCCATAAGGACGAGGCGGTTGAGCAGCCCTTTTGAGCACATGATTAATGACAACTTCAAAACATTCAACACCCAACATAGTACCACCCACTACTGTCCTCCGATATGTTGATATAACAGTAGCCTTTGCAACATGGATATCATGTGGTCCAATAACAGAGTACAAGATAACTTCTTTTCCACTCTGAAACATATCATCATTGAATGTGTCGATTCAAGTCTAGTCAAATAAATTGCAAAATGGTAAGGAGCAAACCAACAAATAGTGAGATATGAAATCTTACTCATCCATTTCCTTTTTGTGAGCATTCTCCATGCCTATTCAATGTCTATACTTAACCTTTCCGGGCATCTCCAAATCTCCTGGGGTTAGCCCCTTACCTATAGAACGAACATACCCATTCCTATTAGGACCTAAGACGCGTGACAGAAGGTCACCTTGCTTTATGGTTTTCTCTGTCCACTCTGGATGATCGTGGTTGCGTCCTCAAGTGCTTTACGTAAATATGGAATATTAACCAACCAAATGAGACTATCATAATCCATGACACATCAAACCCTTTAACATCAAAGTGCTATTTTTTAATATACTTACAATTTTATGTGTTGCTGCTTGTGAAGGAAGGCCATTTTTATGAGTGTGTGTTTTAATAAACAACTCATCTCTACAAGGCATGACACCATTATCCTTGTGCTGCATGGAAACAAATAGAAAATACAACATCAATACAAAATAGCGTACAACATAAGTTATATTTGAGATATTATATTACAAAGTCATTTATATACCATTTCATGTCCAACACGAGCATGACTCTTGCTACCACTTGTATGCAGCTCGGACATCTTTGCACGATTAGCTTTTCCTATGTCACTACGAGCCTATAACAATGGAAGCAGTAAATAAAAGAGAAATGCCAATATAACAAGTATTATTTTTTTTATGTTTGGCTTACTTTGGCCAAGGGACTTCTCCAATGTTTGATAAGCCATTTCCAGTCATTTTGATTAACTCTATTATCACAGGCAGCAAGAAGTTCCTTATCAGTCTTTGTCTCCTCAAAATGTCTCGCCTTCAAATCTGCCTTGAAATCCTTCCATATCTTCGCTGCTATCCCCATAACCCAATCCTGGACACTTTCATCTAACTCGTAGAATAACTACTTGCAAAAGAGATGCACAATTAAACCCAAACAACAATTGTAGAAATGAAGCATTTTAATTGGATTTCAGATATTACCTTTAAGTCTTTCCACAACTTCAACTTCTGTGCTGGGTCAACCAACCTCCAATCCTTATGTGCAAGTGATATATCCTTAGATTTCACAATTGTAGCTATGAAGTTAGCTAATTCTTTAGCATTTTCCCCAACAGGTTGTCCATACTCATTGAGCTCTAATTGGATTGGAGGTGTATCTCCCCTAGACCAAATGTTGTGCTTTTTAGTGCACCCCCTACCATTTCTTTTCTTTGCTTGCCCATCATTTGAACCATTTTCTACATTAGAAATAAATAGCAGCGAATAAGCACAAAGTATTAATTTGAACATTTCAAGTATGAAGCTAACTATTATATTTACCTTCATTCTCTTGTAAGTGAGCATCCTCTCCTGTCTGGTCATTAGGCATGCATTCATCATGCATGTTGTCATCATTTCTATCATCATCATGCTCCACATTTTCACCTTGTGTTCCTAGGTCACTTGTTGCACCAACTCTTGCTGACCTAGACCGTAGGTTTGGACGTCCAATTTCTGCTTCTATTGGCTCACCATTTGTGGAACTCATTGTCTACAGGTACATAGAACATGGAATATTAAAAAAACTACCATGCACATATTTTAATCATAAGTAAGAAATGCATAACCTTTCTCTTTCTTGTAGGTTGCTGTGAAGAACTGGCTCGATGGTGGCCCTCCACTCCATTAGCACTCACGGTTAGGAGAGATAGCTGCAATTTCTTTTCTTTTTATTAATGAGAGCTTGCAGTAATTTATTGTTTCTCGTAACCCTTGCCATCCTTTCTTCTTCGTAGTCATTGTGGTCGCTAGCGTCACTATCGCTTCCTCCCACGCTTGGCATTTTTAACCCTGCTAAAAAAAGATATTTCCATTAGCAAATTTATTCTATATTGCAAAGTAGTAGCACTATTCATAAAGGAAGCAATGCAATTGTGTAAACTCAAAGGACAATACGGTAGCCTATGAAAAGGTAAGATGACGTATACACGATCATTTGCATCAACAATTATTCCATCTATATGCGGCCTAATACGAGGCACTACTGCAAAGATCAACAAATAATGGTTATGTTATCATCTATATTAGGGTGTGTCACTACATGTTCATTTTCACTCTAAATTTCCATTTTGTACTTCAGCCATATCATAGAAATCTCGTGACTTTGACTGAATAACAGCACACCAATCATTGTCAATAGGATCTTCAACATAGTATACTTGGGTTGCTTGAGATGCCAAAATGAAAGGTTGATCATTTAGCTTTGCACCTGAATTGAATAAATGCTTGAAGTTCACATCTGTGATGCCAAATTTATCGACCTTAACCCACTTATCTTGTGCACGATTGTCTACCCAGTCACATTTCAAGAGCACAATACTTCCTTTGTGCCTATAGTCCAATTCAAGGATTTCAGTAATAACACCATAATAATTCTGATTTCCTACCATTGGATTATTATTTCCACTTGAGAAGGATGAGGTTTGTGCAACTAGAGCCACTCCACTACATTGGACAGACCTACCCTCATCATAGGACTTTGTGTGGAAATTGTGCCCATTTATGGTATAACTATTGTACTTTGTTGCAACCATCAAAGGCTCATTAGCTAATGTTTGAATCTCTTCAGAAACATTTTCACCATTTAGTAGTAACTCAGCCACATGCAACCTAAACCATTCATGGAACTTCTCATGATGAATACGACTGATTTCTCTTCTATTTTTGTGACCAAGTGAGGACAGGTAGTCCACATGTTTTCTACAATGTTAAACTTTAAATTTCAGTGTGTGAATTGACAAAAAAAAATCTATAGTAATAAAATAGTTAGCATAACTTACCTTAGGTACGGCTCTATGTGGTCATAATTAAATAAGATATATCTATGTGCTTGGAGGCATGTTTTGTAGTCTAAGGTCACAATACACTTGCCACCAAATCTCGACCCAAGTTGCGAAAGAATGGAATGGTGCTAGACATAGATTGAGGATTAGCTTCATCATTTTAACCTTTTCAATTAAATCTACTTTCACAGCTTTCTAAATAACGAGAGCAAAATGTAAGACTCTCATCAAACACATAGCTCTCTGCGATTGACCCCTCAGGATGACTCTTGGTGAGTACATATCCCTTTAGCTTCATTAAAAAGCTACATACAATTGACACTAGATAAATCAGATTATAAATAGATTAAATATCATACGATAGTAGTATTTATATTTTGAAGATCACCTTTCTATTGGATACATGTTGCGGTAATGTACTAGGCCAGCAAGCCTCGCTTGGCCAGGAAGATGTACCATTAGATGAACCATAATATCAAAAAAGGATGGTAGAAATATAGTCTCAAGAAGGCTTAACATCTCAGCAATTTCTGCCTCTAACTTTTCCATATCACTAACACGAATAACAAGAGAATAAATTTGCTTGAAGAAATTGCTCACCCGAATCAATGCTGCACTTACTCTATCTGGCAATGTCTTTCGTATAGATAGTGGAAGTAAGTGCTGCAAGAGGATGTGGTTGTCATGACCCTTTAGTCCAATTATCCTTTTATCCTTCACATGTATGTGCTGATGTATATCAGATGCATAACCAGTTGGAAATCTAACTTGTTTCAAAACTTCACAAAACAATCTCTTCTCTTCAGAATTTATTAAGCCGCAGGAGGCAAATAAAATGAATCTCCTACTTCAATAGGATGAAGATCTCTTCGAATATCTAGAAGTTGGAGACCTAATCGAGCATTCAAATTATCTTTCGATTTCCCATCAATACCCAAAAGTGTATTAATTATGTTGTCAGACACATTCTTCTCAATGTGCATCACATCAAAATTATGTGGAAGCAACAAGTATTTCCAATATGACAAATTAAACCAAATAGATCTCCTATTCCAAATTATTTCTTTCGCTTTGCCCATACCCTTACGATTTCTCTTTGGTTTTTTCTTGTTTGGGTCTTTTCCAAAATCTATAGGAAGATCTTGCGTTTGTTCCAAAACCTCTTCTCCAGTTAACGGCTTTGGTGCTTTCCTTAACTCTGTAGCACCATCAAATGATGTCACATCTAACCTAAATTTGTGATTTGCATCTAAGAACCTACGATGACCCATATAACAAGACTTGCTACCATTCTTCAAACGCAGAGAACAAGTATGTCAGTTGCAGTGAGGACAAGCTAGTTTGTCTGAAGTAACACATACAGACACATATCCTAAGCCTGGGAAATCAGTAATGGTTGACAAGATGGCAGCACGCAATTGGAAGTACTCATCCCTAGAAGCATTGTATGTTATAATACCCTCCTCAAACATTGATATCAAATCATCCACTAGTGGTTCTAAATAAACATCCATGTCCTTCCCGGTGAATTTGACCAGAATTAACAAGGAAAGTATGAAATTTGGTTGCTTCATACACATCCAAGGCGGTAGATTCAATGGAATAAGAATAACATGCCAAATGCTATAGCTACAGTTCATTGATCTAAATGGATTAAAACCATCGGTAGCTAAAGCGAGCCTGATATTGCGGCTCTCTGCACCAAATTCTGGATGTTTGCAATCAAAATTCTTCCAAACTGGAGAATCTGCTGGATGCCTTAATAATCCATCCTTTGTATGCCCTTCAATGTGCCACCATGCATCACTTGCTGCCTTTGGAGATATGTACAATTTTTGAAGTCTCTTCTTTATTGGAAAATAGCGAAGAACCTTTTTGGGAACTTTGTACACACGTTTCCCATCAAGATTCATCTTCTCTATTTTCCAACGAGAAGTCTGACATTTCGGACAAAAATCTGCCTTTTCATACTGCTTCCAAAATAGTACGCAGTCATTCTTGCATGCATGAATACTAACATATCCAAGTCCAAAGCATCTAACCGTTTTCTTAGCTTCATTAAAGTTCGTAGGTATCATTGAGCCCTCCGAAAAAGCTTCTTTAAGAAGTTGTAGTAGCATGTCAAAACTTCTATCACTCCAACCTCCAAGGAATTTGGTGTGGAGTAATTTGACAACAAAGCGTAGCTTTGAGAAGCTTTTACACCCTGGATAGAGCTCTTGATTGGCATCACCTACTAAATGGTAAAAATCTTCAGCACCTTCACATGTATCCTCCTCAACACTATCCTTATTTTCACCTAAATCCCCTATTCCATCTAACCCATGCACTACATCGCGAAGCATATCAAACATCTCATCACCTTCCTCAAAATTGTCCTCTACTTGAACCTCAGCATACACATTTTGTTGTGCAGAACAAGATGATGCCTCTCCATGAAAAATCTATCTATTATACCCTTCTAAAAACCCATCACATATTAAATGCACACGGACAACACTAGCTTCTTTGCAGCAACTATTCACTCATTTCCTGCAAGGGCATAATATTGTGTTTGCTTTTGCCGATCGGGCAAAAAGCATCTTTATCTAAATTCTTCGACCCCTTGTACATATTCAGACGTGTGCCTACAATTAATTACTTGTTATAAGAATGGACGTGAGAAAGTACTAGAAAATAAATTTATATTGTAAGCTTATGTTATACTTAGGAAGATCCATTCATCTCTTATCCATAGCTACTATGTACTATCAAATTTCAAAAGTCACCTAAATTTCACAAACTATAGGAATAGTCAGTACATACGTAACTAATATATTAATGATGTAGTGTTGTACCTTAGCTTGCAATTGACACAAAATAATTTTGCAAGATCATATCACCACAATTAAGCCACATACCATCCTTAATTAGTTCGTTTAGTACCCAGCACTTGCATCTAGCTGGCAACCAAGTAGCATCAATAAGGTAGGAATGTCTAGGCTGCAAGCAAAGAGCTTTAGGAGGAAAGCAGCAGCAGCATCTCATGGCCACAGCAAGGCACATCATCACATAGAGCACAGAGAGCACAGAGGGGAGAAGAGAGGCTGGGACGGCGGAGGTGCGAGAGAAGACAGGGAAGAGGGGAAGGCGACAGCGTAGGAGAAGAGAGGGGAGAGGGGAGGATGGCGGTGTGGGCGTACCTTGATTCGGCGGTGTAGATGGTGGGACGACCACGATTCGGAGGCGGTGAGGTCGATTCAGCAGGGGAGCTTGATTCAGCGACGGGAGCAAGGGGCGAGCTCAATTCGCCCAGTGGGGAGGCGCGATCTGAGCCGAAACCTAGGCGGCCCTCCCGCTTAGCTCGCCGCCTTAGACGAAGTCACAGTGGCTTCCCTCTCGCCTAGCTCGTCACCTCAGCCCAACTTATTGAACCCTAGGAGGGAGGTGGGGTGGTGTTGGGTGGTGGGGCGGCGCTAGGAGGAAGGGCGGCAAGGGAGGTGGTCTTGGCCGGAGGAGGCGGCACTGGGAGGTGCGACTAGGAAGCCTTGTTGGGGAGGAATTAGGGGCGGTCGGGAGGAATTGGGGCGATCGGGAAGGAAATAATTAGTGCCTCACTCGGTTTTTTCAATTGCATGCCCAAAGTGCGCCTCACTCATTCTAAAATCATCAAACAACCCAATTGACATACAAGTAATTGAAATTAAAGCAATGCATAGAATACTTAAAATCAACATAAATAGTTTTTGAAAGTAATAGGAATTAGTGCATCAAAGGGTGAAACCTTTTCGTGTTGATACCACTCATAAATATTCTCGAGAAAATACCCTCAGTTGCACTCGCAATAAGTCAAAATCATCGAAACCCTAATGAAAAGACGACATTGCAATAAACTCCAAATAAAACCAACAATATCAAATCATACAAAAATGCATACAATTCACACAGTAGGTAGATAACTATTTTAAATGAAATTAGGTGAAATTTTCAGTTCACATGGAGTTCACATGAATTTTTTACATATTTTACAAGTTTAAAGTCATTAATGCACAAATAAAACAATTAGAAAAATTTCCTATAATAGGAACATGCTTAAAACCTAGTCCATTTAAAAGTACACTAAAAATTAAAATTAACAAAATTGGTTTCACCTAATTTGGAGTTAAATTGAATTAGTTATGAATTTTCCAAGTTACAAGAATTTTCAGTGCAACTTTAACTCATTTCGGACCGTCCCAGTCACGTTAGGGCTCAATTCAACCTCCTGTGCACGTGAGCCATTTGATTGGAAGCGAACGAACGAGATGCGTTGAGACGTTCGGACCACCCGAATGCTCCACGAAATCTCCACCGTTGATTTCCAAACAGACCATCCGGATCCGTTGGGCCATTCGGACCATCCGAACGTGCCATGCGATCCACACCGTTAAATCTCCATCAAACGTACCACCTTCATTTGTTAAAGCCTAGGCGCACCCCATCCTCTAGACCGTTAGATTTAAATTCAACGGATCAGATCAAGATCGGACCATCCGCTCGCACCTTGCAATCTGGGCCGTTAAATCTAATCGGACCGTCCACGTTTTTCTCAGGCCGTGCCAATTCTCAAATGGTAAAGCCCAATGCGCGCAAGCCTTTGGATTCAAAATCAACAGCCGGGATCAATGGGGATGTTCGGACCGTCCGAACCCGCTTTGATTTTCAATCGTCGGATCTAAATCGGACCATCCACAAGGGTGGTGATGTTCGGACCATCCGAACCCCACTTCAATCTCAACCCTTGAAATCCAATCCAACGGTGCCACTCTTATGCATTTGAAAACCTAAGGTGCGCATCTTTTTCGTAGCCGTTAGATTTTGATCGCATGGCCAGGATTGAGTTGGAACGTTCGGACCACCCGAACGCCTCGCTCAATCTAGACCGTTCATTTACGATCGGACCATCCACAACGGTGGTGATGTTCGGACCATCCGTTGAGTTGATCTGGACCGTTCATTTATGTTCGGACCATCCACAAGGGTGGTGATGTTTGGACCTCCTCTTGAGTTGATCTTGACCGTCAAGACCTCCTTTGGTTTTGATCCTGACAGTCAGGGCCTCCCCTTGTTGATCTTGACCGTCAGGACCTCCCCTTGTTGATCTTGACCATCAGGACCTCCCCTTGAGTTTTAACCCTAAGAAAATTCAAACACATTTCAATAACCTACACTAAGTTTGAATTTATATTATACATAATATGTCATGAATAGTAAGGTCTAATAAATTTTATGAACACTACACCATCTCAGGAACACCTCTGATTTATTTCACAATTTTTGAGATTTTCTTTATATTTATAAGGCCTTGGTCAAAGTTGAAAAGATAATTTAAACCTCAATCAAACCCATGACCCCAAACCAGTTGCCCTGTTCTTTGGACTTGAGTCCGACTCGGCAAACCAACTCATTAACCCCTAATCGCACCGCCCCACCACCACATTTGGGCGTCAATGGAAAATCAGCGGCCAGATCTCTTGACCGCTTCGGGCGGTCCGAACTTTCACTCGCGTTTGGACCGTCGATGGAACATCAATGGTCCAGATCAAAAGAGCGTTGGATGGTGCGAGCGTTCACTTAAATCTCAACCGTCCATTCGCGATCAAACAGTCCCGATCCAAACCAACTAATCGCGCCCGAGCCAGGCTCCGACTCGCATCGCTTTGTGTGACTGCCAAAGCGGGCCCACCTGTCAGCATCATCTCCTACCTTGCACTAGCGCTCGCGCAGAGCTTCACCGCCACGTTGCAGCCACATGCTGCACGCTCCATCAGCTCCGTGAACCATCATGACATGCAACCCATCTAGAG
Organism: Phyllostachys edulis; assembly: GCA_036346405.1. Classification (NCBI taxonomy): domain Eukaryota; kingdom Viridiplantae; phylum Streptophyta; class Magnoliopsida; order Poales; family Poaceae; genus Phyllostachys; species Phyllostachys edulis. The sequence goes on along the minus strand of CM070551.1, from coordinate 77,236,738 downwards.
CCTTCTCCACTTCACACCGCCTCCAATGCCGTCATCTTCTCGACATAAAAGGCCTCCCAACCCTAAGTATCCCTCACTTTTCCTCGTTACGGCCGAGGAAGAGGGAGCTCTCATCTGTGCCATTCTTGAGTAAGCTTCAACCGGGTGCATCCTATCTCCTTTACCTACAATGCCTTCTCCATTTTTGCTAATACGAGCTCCTCTCTTTGCATGTAGCTCACTGTCCATCTCCGTGCTCTGAGAAACCCTAGAGTGCGCACCCGAGAGCACCACCTTGTCTTCTTAGTATCCAGTGAGGTTCTTGATGTTTCTTTCGCGTCATATCGTGCCATCTAACATGACTTTGAAAACCCCTAAATCAATTCCATGAATGCATGGCAAGATCTAGTGGATTTCAAGGTTTGCTCATTTTCGATTGAAGAACATCTTTTCACCTCCAACCTTGATTCGGTAAGCCCTTGTTCGATTCTTTGCTCATATAGAATCCTTTTGTGGTCTGTGAGCTATCACTACCACTCATTCCTCTCCATTTTGCTCAGGATTTTCTCTCCTCGTGAAGCCGTATTGCCACCGTCATCTTCTCGGCGCCGACACTACTCCAACAATTTCCAAGCTTCTTCGAGCACCCACTTCGCTCAGGTAGCTTCCATTTAGTCCCTAGATGCCTTGGCACCCACTTATCTGGACTACTGCGGAGCTCTTTAGCTGTGTGCTTGTTCGCCGTATTTGGTAGCACCGCTCAACTCCGGATAGCCACCGGTACAGGCCGGCTCAGCCATTGTAACCACCACCTTCTGATGCGCAATACTATTGTGCACTGTCGACGCCTTTTGGTTACGCACCGCCAGCGCGCGTCTTGGCGAGCCGCCGGTGAAACGCGTGGGACAAGTCCGTTGTTGTCGTGGGCGATCCATCATGCAAAATAATTAGGCATTAAACGATGATGATTCGCAATTAATGGTTGTCTTAGCCACGCTAATCAATCACTTACATGCGGGCCCCCTTTGTATAGAAATCCAACACGTTAGGTAAAAACCATAGCAACTGACTTGTGGACCCAAGCCATTTAAGCCCTATGCCTTGCACGTTGGCAGCCCAAACAACTAGGATTTGTTTGGACCGTTCGATGCGGAATCAACGATCCAGATTAAGTGGGCCGTTCGGACCGTCCGAATGTGCCACGAATATGGACCGTCCGATGCGAAATGAACGATCCAGATCAATTGGGCCGTTTGGACCATCTGAACGTGTCACGATTGTGGATCGTTGGATCTTAATCTAACGGCCAACAATCATGGTTCGAACGTCACTTCAAGCGCCAAGCGCGTAATGAATCATCGGCGACCACGGGCCTTTGGTCGGTGAACTTTTGACTCGATAAACAAGTAGGAAGCGGTACTATCACGGACCCCACTTGTGCGGATCGTAGCTAGCACCGCTACTGGTAAGAAAAGGAATAAATGCTTTATAAAATCCGAGATGTATTAATCTGCACACTGAAAATGTGAATAACTTTGAAAATACGTAACTTATTCATCTCAACTCCAAAATGGGTGAATCCAGTGCCGATAATTTTTATTTTCAATTAAATTTACATTACAATTGGTTTCAAACTTGTCTCTATAGCAGAGAGTATTATTTTGGGAAATGACTCATTAACTCTATTATTTTTGCAATAGAAAAAGGCTGATAAATTTAAAAGTGCATAGCTATTTCATAAAAACTCCAAATGAGATGAACCCAAATGTTTTGTACTTGTTTTTATATTATATATTTATCCATATAATCCCTTGCTTCAATCTTGCTCTACAAATTTTGGTCAAATAATTAAATTACCAAAACTAAGACCTATTGGAATATGGAATTCAAATTGCTATAACTTTCACATACTAACTCCAAATGGAATAATTATTTCACCTAAATTCATATAAAATCATACAAAAGACACTATAGAAAAATCATGCATTTTTAAGCAATTCGATTTTTGAAGTATTTCTCGGTGTTTCTTTAGATTCCGAAGCGATTGACATTGATTTGTATGCTACTGAGAGTGAGCAGTTGATCTACCAGCAAGCTAAGCATCATTTGAACTTTCTTTTGCATCATATTTGATCCCAGTTTTGTTACGTTAGTGCAATGATAATTGCTTGCATACTATTTTGATAATGTCGATATTTTTGTGATGTGTAGTTAGTTATATCCTATTCTTTGAGGTTAATCTTGAATTATGCCAGCACCTACATGCTTAAGATAGGTTGTATGAAAAATATGTATTGGGATCTGCTTAGCCATGCAAGTCTAGATGCGGTAGTTCGATTGTTAGGAATAACCCGACAATTACGGGAAACACAAACTATCTTATCTTCTTTTATTTCAGATCTTCGTATTTGTTTCTTAAGATAAATTTTGACATTTTAAATAATTTTTTGGGTCTGGACAAGTGATGGTTAGTGAGGGTGCCTTCGTGCACGAGATAGGGCAAGTGGATGTCATGTCTAGACCATTAAGGACCAAACTTTGGTACCGTCGATTCAAGTAAAACTCATGCTATCACACGCAGTATATGGGTGTTGTACTGTTAAGTAAGGGGACGGGTAGCTGTGAAGCCGTGGGTGAAGGGGAAGAGGTGGTCTCCACTGCGGCGGCCGAGACCGAGGAAAGGGATACCTTGGCCCGGTGGAGTTGGGAGGAGGGCAACCGGGGAGGATGGCGGTGCTAGGAGGTGGGGCAGCCAGGGAGGAGGGTGGGGCAGCACTGGGAGGTGTGGTCGGGAAAAGGAGGAGGCATTGGGAGGATTTTGAGGATAAGGTTTTAGAGGTCTTCGCACGCCTGATTTAATTTTTTTTCATCTTGCTGCTCAAAGGGTATCCCCGACAAATAGGTTGACCTTGTTGACTTTTTTAGGGTAGATGTATTGTAGCTAATTTAAAAACATTGCCAGTAGATAAATTGTTCTAGACAATATTTATTGCCGGCAGATAACGGGACCCGTAATCTCTTGGACATTGCCGGCACATGTTTTGCCACTCATCCCATTTTTTCCCGGCAGTTAATTGCCCTTAATTCTATGTCATGGTGTAGTGAATTATAATGGGCCAAAGGTTTAGGAATTTGACCAAAAAGGTAATATGAGATTTTTAATAGTTTTTTCTTTTTAGAAAAATAATAGAAAAGGCAAATAGAAAATAGCAAATGCACTCAGAAAAATTCTAGAAAAATCTAGAAAATATATCCAAGCACATAGAATCCAAATAAAATAATTTTGATAATAGTTGATATTGACATTATTCATATTAAATTGTTTTTGAACTCTGAAAATTCAATTAAGCTTTTAACTTTACCAAGAAAATTCAAATGGTTACTTTTCTTTTAAAACTTTAAAAGCAGACCAAATTTTTGGGTTGTTACAATATAGTCTGTCAGGATCGATGACCTTCTGAGCAATTGTGTTAAAGAAATAACATAGCCTCATGATTGTCTCTCGGACCATGATTGGCAAAATACTTCTAATTGCAACATGGAGCATCTGTGTCATCAGCACATGACCATCATGAGACTTCGTGCCAATTAACTTTAAATCTTCCATCGAAACAAGTATTTTCATGTTGGCAGAGTAACCGGACGAAACTTTCACACCATGCAAGCACTGGCACAGTTCAGTTCTCTTAGCCTTGGACAGAGTGTAACAAGCAGGGGGAAGGTACGTTCGTCCTTTATTGGTCTTTGTCGGTGCTAACTCGGGTCTGATGTCCATATCAACCAAGTCAAGCCGTGCATTGACACCATCCTTTGTTTTGTCACTAATGTTCAATAAGAGACCAATCAAGCTGTTACATACATTCTTCTCTATATGCATGACGTTGATGTAGTGGCGAACTTTTAGGTGCTCCCAATAAGGTAAGTCCCAAAATATTAATCTCTTCTTCCAGATATTCTTCTCAAGGGTCCTCGATTTACATCCCTTTCTGAGCACAACATCTAAATCCTTAACCATATCATAGACCTCTTTTCCGCTTAAATGCCTTGGAGCTAATATGTCCTCCTTCTCTCCGACGAATTGTTTCTTCATCCTGCGGTATGGGTGAGCCCTCCGAAGGAACCTACGGTGACGCATGTACACGGTTTTGCGCGAGTGCTTCAGCCACACACTCTTGGCATCATCTAAGAAGTGAGTACATGCTTTGGCCCCTTTTGTACTTTGGCCCGACAGGTTAGTAAGAGCAGGATAATCATTTATGGTGCAAAACAACAAAGAGCGTAAAGTGAAGTTCTCTTGTTTGTACGCATCCCATACCTGTACCCCTTCGATCCATAGTATTTTTAGATCTTCCATCAATGGTGCTAGGTACACATCAATATCATTCCTAGGTTGCTTCGGCCCCTGGATAAGTATCGACAGCAAAATATACTTCCACTTTATACACAACCAAGGAGGAAGGTTGTAGATACAGAGAGTCACGTGCCAAGTGCTATGTCGGCTACTCATGTTACCAAAAGGATTCATTCCATCTGTACTCAATCCAAACCTTATATTCCTCGATTTCGCACTAAAGTTTGCAAAACTCCTGTCGATGTTTCTCCACTGGGTGGAATTAGCAGGGTGTCTTAGCTTTCCATCATGCTTATGCTCCTCCGAGTGCCAACACAACAGTTTTGCCTCCTTTGGGTTCGCAAAAAACCGCTTCAAATGGGAATTACAGGAAGAAACCACGCCACCTTAGCAGGAGGTCCTTTCTTCACCTCGATTCCCTCACCATCATCTGATTGATTCTTACGCTTATATCGGGATGCGTTGTACACCGGACATATATGCATGTTGCGTACTCTTTATGGTAGAGGATGCAGTCATTCCGACATGCATGTATTTTTTATACTTCCATTCCCAATGGACAAAGAACATTCTTGGCTCTGTAGGTGGTTTTGGGCAACTCGTTTCCATCCGAAAGCTCTGGCAAGATACCTAACATCGTCGTGAAACTCTTGTCGGACCAACCGTTGCTTGCCTTCAATTTCAACAGTTTAAGCACGGATGACAACCTTGTGTATTCTGGCTTGCAGCCCGGAAACAAAGGCTTCTCCGAGTCCTCCATCAAGCCCTCGAATTTACCAAACTCTCTCTCTCACTATAGTTCACTTCTATATCGCGAAGCATCTGATCTAGATTTTCATCGTATAGCCTATCCGAATCGAACCACAATCGACATCATCCGACGGCATATCATTGACTTCATCGGTGATGTCGTTGTTACTACCTTCTTGTACAATCTGCTCTTCACCGTGACTAGTCCAATGTGTATTCTCCTTTTTGAAACCCCTTCGAATCAAGTGTGCTTGGATCTGCGCTTGGTTCTTAAACATCTTCAGATTCTCGCAGTCAATGCATGGACAATACATATATTCCGCCCCCTTATTCAACATATCCTCCTCAGCAGCTCTTGTAAAAGTAGACATGCCATTAATGTACTCTTCACTCACACGGTTTTCAGCGTACATCCAGCTTCGGTCCATCACACGGTTTGTATTGAAAACCCTGGGAACAAAATAAAAGGGTGACTTCGAAAACGTGTTTTCTGAGGCTTACGCTTTCCAATAGAGAAAGTGTATTTTTATCTAAACTAAAGGTGCCTTTTCTCATTTTTACATTTTTTCCAGATTTTATTAACTTACATGTGGGCCCTACTTGTGAGTGACTCATTTTTTATCTCATGATTTTATTTATAAAATTTATGGTGGTCCCATATGTCATAGACTCATTAGTTTATAAACTAAATGATTAAAAATAGTAGGATTTGAAGCTCAAATTGGGCTTAGGGTGCCATCGCATTGCTAATAGTTGTGGCTCGGGGCCCTAAGGTCGCCTAAGGTGAGCCGACGGTGATGTTCCGTGGCGACGTCATGGGCTTCACTAGCGATTTCGGTGTAAACGCCCGAAACTACTCAAATTAAAGGATGCTTATGGTTCAGTAGCTCACCTCGATCACGAGGAAGGTGTCAATAAAGTCGGGGAAGGTCCAAGGCGGCTGGTCATCGGTGAACAGAGGCGACGGTGGCAAACTCCTCGGTGATAGGTCTTCTCGGAGGAAATAAACTGAAACGAAGCACATGCACAGCTTTAGGGGGACATATAGGTGGGGATATCGACCTTGGTGGGGTTGACGACTCACCAAAGAAGAGTTGGCGTCGATGGCGGTGGCGGTGACAGAGAGGTCCTCGGTGACAACTCGACGTGGGCGATAATAGCTGAAATGGACCACACGAGCGGGCTCAGTGAGGTGAGGCGATACTCAAACCAGGCACGGAGTGGCGAGGACTCACGAGTTTGGAGATCTCCTCGGCTACCGTAGCACGGAGATGGAGAAGAATACTCGGTTGAGGAGCTACTTGCTGCCGGATGATCGATGGCGAACAAAATGACGCACCATCTGTGATGAGTTTATTATCACAAACGGTTTTTATTCTCAATAAAAACCGTCTGTGATATGTAGCAATATCACATACGGTTTTTTTAAGAATCATCTATGAATTATCACAGATGGTATTTTTGTTCAAAACCGTCTGTGATATGTAGAAATATTACAAACGGTTATTGTTAAAAACCATCTGTGATAGTTCATAAACGGTTTTCATCATGAACCGTCAGTGATATTACCTCTTCACAAACAGTTTTAAGCACAGCCTGTAACACAGACAGTCTCTAAACCAAAACCATCTGTGATTGTATCTAATACAGATAGTTTTGGTCAACTGTCTGTGATGAGGCACCAGTATTAGCCTTTTTGTAGTAGTGAAGTATCAGTGATTTTCCTGATTTTTTTTTATAATTCCCGATACTTCTTGGATACATCTCGATACTTCCTAATACATCTCTACCCTAACACCTTATTAGACTTGAAAACGCGTGGGTGGTATATTGAAAGAAACAACAATTAGCTAAGTTATCTTTGTTTGCAAGTGGATTTAATTCCTTCGACTTAATGGAGGATAGAGGCAAATCTAGATCCAAAGCAAACAACAAAGCAATTGGCATTAAAATTACTTGGGCAGCCAACATCACCTTCTTCTGCTGAAAGCGAGAAAAAGAAACTTAGGCGGAGACTTACCTCTTTTCATAATTTCTTAATTTTTACCAAGCGCATGGAATTCTATTGCAATTGCATTGTTTTAGGCTAAGCCACTGAGCGTCTTTGAGGATATAGTATTTGTGCACCACAACTTACATCTTCTATATTTCTTCACTAGTAGACTGAACTCTAGATGATTGCAATTCATTAAGTTCTGCACTTTTTAATTTTTATTATACACACACACACACACACACACACACACACACACATATATATATATATATATACATACACACACACATGTATTATATTTGGGGAAACGACATATCACGGTATCGGTGTATCACGTAGCCGTATCCGTATCGGGGTATCCGGACAACCTAGCACCACTTCACCAAGAGGTGGTTCCTCTAATGAATGGTTATTGAAATGAAACCATTCCTTACCTTCTGAATCACTCATAAAACGGCAGCGTGCAAACTTGCTTAACAGCATGTTTTTCAACTAACACTGTAACACACCATCCTGTAATTGATTCAAAGTCAGACCTCAGGTCAGTTTCAAACAGCTTAAAAATATCACTCCGGGTCAACTTAGCCGAAATACACCAAAAATATAAGAGAATTTTTTACTACGTGGTGACTCAGAAAAGACGTGATCTAACAGAGGTTCAATACTCTCTGAAACTCTATAATACGTTGTCTTCATCATTACGCCATAGTATAGGGCTTACGAGTTGCGATCTGACTGCTGGGAGAGTTTACATGCCTTTCGTAATCAAATTTCTCTCGTCGTGATTGTTTCGGTATCGTTATTTGGTTTTCTCTATAGGTTTTATCTACCTTGTTTTTGATATCATGCACGCTGATACCGTATCTTACAACCATGATCCGATCTAGAGGCTGCCATACATACGAAAGGGTATCAAAGTATAACAGATAGTCTCTAGTCTCCTCTGTTCCCTGCTGCCACAGGATCCTGTCATGCCGGGGCAGGAGCTCGTCTCCACCTTACCCCAGCACGCCGAGCCATCGCCACTGTGTTCAACCTACGTTACGCCCACATCATTGTGCTCAGTCGAGCTTCCTCTCAGCTTGCAGTGACCTACACTATGCCCCAGCTCTGTTGTGACGCCCGGTCTATACCGTGCTCCCAGCTTCGCCCTAGCTTGCGTCGCGCTCTGCCGCCATGCTTGAACTGCGCCACTCCTCCGGGGCTCAGCCAACCAAACCCCAGATGTGATGAGCATAACTATTTGCATGACTAACTATATTGCTGTTGCAACAACCTGTCTTCCCTCCAGGCTTCAGCAACACCTAGGGGTGTAAATGGGCGCGGGCTGCCGGCAAGCCCACTTAGTCCGTCCCGCGAAAAACACTAAGCGAACACCCGCGGGCTTGTTAAAAAATTAAATGGACATTTGCGGACGATTGGCGGACGCCATTATGTCCACATATATACCCACATACTCTCCAAGCTCATTCGATACACGGGTGCTGCACAAAAATATTTTTAGTCACCATACTAGAATTATCCAAGTGATCAGTGTGGTTGGAGCTTTGATCTACTGTTAAAACTGACCTTATGGTAGCACCAAGCCCAAGCGGGACCATGAATGTGAAGGAATTAGTGTTCAACCTGCAACAAAATTACAATGACGAAATAGAGTTAAGAGGAGACATGAGAACGCGATAATTAAACTTCACCAAGAAGAATTAAAGTATAGAACACCGGATAGACAAGATGGCTGTTTTGAGCTTGGATTAGGGAGAAGAACGGATAGTAGCACCATGAGCTCGAGCGACCACCACTCCATCTTTGCAATGCGGATGCATACTTTGAGCGGCATCAATCTCGAGTCACAACAAATTCTGACTGCTGCGCTAATCCGTGCAGTGCAAGGAGACCCACCAAACCATCGAGGCGGATGGCACGGCAAGCTTCAAGAAGCGAGGATGTCATGAGCGCCTCGCCAGAGAACCCTACCCAAGTGCTCTTGCGGGACGGTGAGAGCGGCGTGAGAGCTAGGATGGACACGTTGGTCAGAACGAGTCAGATGTAGCAGACTATTGTCTCCCTCTAGTTGTGGGTTTAGTGGCGCGCATCTACCATATAACGCTTCGGTAATGCCGCATCTATCCGCGTAACATTAGGCGGCGGTCTTGAACAAGTCTTGGGATAAACGCAACTTGTCCCACTTGCACGTTGCTAACACCTTACGGCCATACCCTCCACCTCTCTGCAATGTTTGTTGTAAAATTAGCGGTTTTAGCAAATATTCAGAAATAATTTCAGCAGCAATTACGATAATTAAAGCATATTTCTAAAAGCATATAAATGACATATAAACAAGTAATATATTCATGTCAGATAAACAAGAAAATATGCTCAAAAGATAGGACTCGGAAACATACAAAATCAGCATAATGTTCAGATTTAAATGTTTGTTTATTACTCTCAGATGTCGACTAGCACAAGATGCAATCTTGGCCCTCACTGTTGATTAATCCTGTGAGCAGTTTCATCTGCTCCTCACTGAAGAGGAGTGGCTTGCACACGCCAAGAAGAGGGAGCAAGGCGACAGCTCTTTTGGCGACGATAACCATTATCGCGGCAAGCCGCATGGCCATCGGTGCGGCAAAGGCGGACACGACGGCAAGGACGGTGGCTCGTCCAATGTACGCCGTGACATGTTGCATGTTCAGTGCTACAACTACAACAAGAACGGGCATTACTCCAGTGACTGCCGCAAGCTTAAGCGTGCCGAGCAAGTTAATCTGACGCTGGTTGACGACGACGACAACGAACCTATGCTTATCATGGCGCAGGTGTGCGCACTCACCAAGGCTTCCGTGGGCACAAGCACTGACGTGGTGCTCAGCGAGGTGCATGCGCAGGTGCATCTTAATGTGACTGTGGCCCGATGTAGGACCGGAAAGACGACTAGAGAGGGGGTGAATAGGAGCACGAACACTTTTTTACCTTGATTAGATTCAACACAATATCACTCCAATAGCTATAAAAGCTATGAAGATCAACATTCAAGTACTGCACAGGACTTGTATTGAACCCAAATCAAAACCCCGAAGCAAAACAACCAAAAACTCAAATCACAAAGAGTTGGGCGGTCAGACCTCTCAAAATGGCAGGTCGATTTTTTGCCTAGAGGTTAGACCTCTCAAATGGGCGGTCTGACCGCTACATGGGGCGGTCTGACCTCTGCTATTGGCGGTCTAACCGCCAGCCTGACGATGAATAGAAAATCAGCACAGATAGCCCGAAAACCAAAACGGAAATCGGTCTAACTTTTGATCCGTAAGGCCAAACTCCACAAAATTTGAAACACACCTTCTTAAAGATATTAGGAACCTATTCCAATCAAATATTGCAGAGATCCATGCCAAAGTTCCTATCTTTTTCAGTTTGAACGAAGGTGGGTTCAAAACCAAGCCAAATGCGACAACGGTGATTGAGATGATTTCGTGGGAGGAATCAATCCAAGGTAGCTAAGAATGGTCTCCCATACATCATAGCACTCTCAATCACAGGAAGAATCAAGCCAAAAGCTCTCAAGAGCAAAACCCCCGAAAATCACCCTTTCTTTCACCAAAACCGGGCAAAATCAAAACTTAGATCCAAAAGCTTGCTCGTGGTTGATTGATGATCTAGATGATCCTAGATAGGTTCCCACATGTCACAGCAAGCTAGATCTACGCAAGAAACCATTCAAAAACCCGCGGATCAAAGAAAGCCCCAAAATCACAAAATAGAGAGGAAGAACAAATAAGAACTCATCTTGTTGCAATCTTCCTTGAATTGATTTGAGATGGATGATTGTTGTTTATAGCCACTCCACATGGAGGACAAAGCTCAACACGTGAGCACACACTCTCAATCCAAACCCTAGAACCTAGCTCTCCCCTCTTTTCTCCTCAAAACCCTATACAAAAATAGGGCATACACAATGGGGTTGGCTGGCTTCTCCTTGGCTTCAGCAAACCCTAAACAGCCACCAACACCCCTATTTATAGTGGAGACTAAGCATCTAGGGTATATTCCATTACGGCACCCATTAAACCCTAACACACAATGGGTTACACATACGCGACGCACCTCAAAGCGCCATCTTCATCATCGATTGACCTAAAACCGCTTCACCATCACCGACCCAGCGCCCATGATTTTAGCCAAAAGGTCACCAAAGCGTGTTGGTGAACTTACCAAAATACCCTTCTTGATCCTTCTCCAAAAGACCGAGTCCACAGATCGTGAAGCAATCCCATGCCGCGCCACGTGTAGGTTGATCAACGACTCCATGTCGTCAAGTCTCTCCGTCCGGATCCCACCGCACCACGAGCACCTAGCGACTCCCGCACCGCTTGATCCAACGATCGCACCGAACCGCCTGTTCGGTCATCCATGTCCATTCTGCGCCCGCTTGAGTCCTCGACCTCACCGGCATCCTTGATGGTTCGGACCTCAACTCTCCAAACTTAGTCGATCCACCTCGCGCCGACCGTCATAGACACGCAAGCAACCTTGCACAAAGAATAGACCAACAAACCGTTCCGGGAAGAAGTTCTTCACAACTTGACCCACGTTAGCTAAAATATGCATCATGCAACACATATGCAATGACAACCATGAACTTGACCTAACAACCACAAAAGCGTCACCACGCGAGACGCATTGAAACAAGCCAAAACCGGTCAAACGCCACCATGGCGGTCGACCGCTCCCAAAACGGTCTGACCGCCAACCAAAAACCGGTCTGACCGCCACTCCAAGACTTAGCCAAATTTCCTCCCTAGAAATCCGAAACTCTCTGGAATTTTCAATCAAATAGAACTTTTCATAGAAAGCTCCAAAAATTATGGGACCAAGTGCAGAAGAACCCTCTCACTTGCCTACACCCTCTATTTTTGGCCCAGCTCCAAAATCCACAGTCATTAAAGAGGCCGGTCTGACCGCTCAGGCAAAGCCGGTCAAACCGCTCTATGGCCGGTCTGACCGCCACCCTGGCCGGTCAGACCGCCAGCAACCAAACCAGCAAATCAACACAAGGCATGGCGGTCGGCCGCCACCATGGCGGTTAGGCGCTAGAGGCCTCGACAAAGCTGAGCAACACCAGCGGGTGATTCCACAAACCCTCAACGCCATTGCCAATTGTCTCATCATCCTAAGATCATGGGCATATCCCCATGATATCCACAATCTCCCCCTTGATGAACAAATTGGCAATCTCTCAGAAAATGTAAGTTTGAGGTTTGAAAATTAAAATACTCGACGTTTTCGCGCAAAGGCACAACTTGGTCCATTAGCAAGAGAAAGCAATGGAAATGACCAAGCTGGCTTCAAAATAGCATGGGCAAGTGAGGTACAACAAAAGAAAGCAAGAAAGCTTCCAATTCCAGAGAATCGACAAAAATCTCACTTAAGGTCCATATGAAAGAACAATTGTTCCATTTGACCTTCGATCATCGTGAGTTTTCAAGAATTGCAATTCAAGTTCAGAAAAGGCAATAAGACCAAAAGAATGCAATATGAATGCATGAATGCTCCCCCTCACTATGATCATCATTTTTCAAGAGAGTTTTAAATTTTCAATTTCTCCAAATCTCTCCAAAAGCTCCTAACTTCTCCACCTTACAAAACTTCTCCCCATAACCAACAAGCTCTTTATTAACATTACATTTTCGCTATATCTTCTCCCCCTTTGACAATGGATTCATCAAGGAATCATGCCTTCCTCTCATCCAGAGAAGACAAATGCACAAGAAAGGAAGAAGCAAAAGAAAGAGCATGCATGAAATGCAATTGGGTGGCTTCATTTTTGTTTTGATTTTTCAATTTTGAGGTAAAAGAAGCTTTGGAGATTACTCAATTACTCAATTGAACAGGCTAGCATTTCTACCATTACTCAAGATACAACAAGCCTGACAAAGCTAGCAAGATCATGTTAAGACATATAAAGCAAAGCTAGGCTAATGAGCTCAATATATCACATGTTGTTGGATTAAATTAAGCAATGCGTCAAAATTAGCAAGTTCAACAACAGGTATCCTAAAGTGATAATGGCCATGTCAGGATGTCGTTGTGAGATCAAAAAGCTAGCAAAGGCCATCTAGGAGACAAAAGTCCTGAAATGAATCATTTTGCTCAAGTTTTTGTCAAAAGCCCAATTCTCAATTGTTTCTCATTTGCAATGAATGTTCAAGTTGATAAAGGTCTATCTTAGTAAAGAAGATCCTGGACTAGGAGTCATCCATAATCTCTTCCTAAGCTTCAACCAATTTTGACAATTTGCATTTTTAGCCATGTGCTAGATCTCAAGCCTTGCCGCGACCATCCCAAGCAACAAAAAGCTTAAAGGAGTGGTCTAGGTCATCCAAAACTCCCCTGAGTTCATGCCTAGTACAATGGCAAGCCGTCTCATGAGAAAGAATTGGTGAGATCAGTTTTTACGCACAAAAGAGATCATTTTCATTTTGCACAAGGGTGTTTTTTAGATTTTTTAAAGAACTGAAAGCTCAAAGATGTTCAATTCTAGATTCCAAAGCTAACAAAGCAATTTTGACAGGGCCAATGTCACAAAAGGATCACTAATTGTGCAACTAGCTAAAAGATCCACAAATTGCTATTTTCAGTTCAAGTTATTTCAAAAGTTCTAGCTCATTTAGCAAAGACATTGTTGCACATGTTAAAGCATGATAATTCTAGCAAGTCAAAGAACTAGACACGCACTTGAGCAAGAATTGAAATACTAAAGCTCAAGAGGTAATAAGCAATGCTTCAACAATTTAAAAGAAAGAAGCGATAAAGCTTATATTACAATGCATCTTTTTGTGATTTTTATATGTATGCAATATGATACAATGAGATGCACAAAAAGACTTAAAAGCCTAAAAAGATCAAGAAGATCAAAAAGGATCCGAAGAAGATACCACTTGAAGAAGGTATCAGAAAAGATCCACACAAAAGTTCACATGAACAAGGAAAGTTCGAAAAGAACTAACTCCCCTCAAACCAACCCATAGGGATAAATTATCCCTAACTCGCTTTTCAAGGTGGCAAACCTTGATGGATCTAAAAGGTTTGATGAGGAGGCCTACCAAAAGTGCCAAAAACTCCACAAGATAGCACAAAGACTTCAAACACCACACGATCTCTAGGGAAAGCAACTCGAAAAGCTAGGGAGCGAAACACCAACACTAAAAAGCCCTACAGGCAGCTCAAAACCTGCTAAGACAAGTGATTGGGAGACAAGCTCGACCTAGGCTGTGAGAGAAGTGCATCCTAGAAAACATGGGATAAGAAGAGTGCCTAGAAAGGACACGTGCTAGAATAGAGCCTCCTATCTACCCTGAACACAACAAGCCCAACACCTGACACAAACCAGATGCTATGCAAGGTAGACTAGGGATACCATACACAAAAGTAAGGTATAGAAGCTCGAACCTGAGTCGCACTGCTTGGCAGTGGGATGTAGTCATGATGAGTGAAGATCCATTTCTTGAAGCTCCAGAAGGTAGTTGCGCTCACCCATCATCCTCATCTCAAATTCCTTCATCTCCAAGAAGTGATAGTCATCATTGAAGGCACAAATGAAGAAGAACCAACAGCTTGAGGTGATAACACTTGTTGGACCACCTGTTCTTCTTCTCGACTAAAAGACTACACCAAAGAGACAGAAGAGTCTATGCCTTGGTATCGGGTTAGTGAAACATTGTCTAAAGCAACAAGCCAAAACACATGACTAACAAGGATAGCGATAGATGATCCAAAGCTCATTTAAGCATATAATCAACAGTTCAGGATATGAGCATGAATATAGACAAATCAATTGCAACACATGCTATCCAAGACATGACAAAGCTCAAACTATCCTTAATCAACAATAAGGCATAGGAGCAAGCAAACAAGCACATAGCATATCACCCATCATATACACAGTCAAAGATAAAGCATGCTAGTGAAAGCTATGACAAGACTCATGCATCCACAATTAACAATAAGGCACAATAACCATGTAAGCATAAGCATGTTAGAGATCAAACCATGGATAAAGAATGCTAACATGGATATCAAGTAAGCATGTGGATACACAAGGCAAAAAGTCAACATGAGCAAAATAATAAATATACAAAACAGCATAGGCTCATGAAGACAAAACCAAGCTTATACACCCATGGAAATAATGAACAACAGTATAATACATGGATATACAAGCAAGGTAAAGGCATGATAAAAGATATCAAGGAATAACACATGCCAATATGGTACAAGTGAGCACAAAGATAAGCACAACATGCCAAATATGAATAATCATGAAGATAAGGGCATGAAGGTATAGGATAGCTCACCAGACATGTGAAAGCACCAATCATGAAAGCACATGCCTCTTGGAGGCCATCAAAGGGGTGGAGAACCATCAAGTGTCTCGATCATGTAATGAAGCAAAAGATCATAATCTTTTAAGTCCATGTTCTCCAACCCGCGTTCCTGGTACCTACACATGAGAAAAGCAAGGTGTCCAAGTCTTGGATCCCGAAGGGTTAGAGAGCAAATGCTTGGGAACCCAAACCTTGGACACACCACCACTAGAAGCAGTCGAAACATTATGCGAGTTAGCATGATGCAAATGATGGTCCATGCAAGAAGATCCAATCTCATCCTTGGAGGCACACCGCGAGTGGACAACTCGAAGAGGAAAATGAGGTCCATCTCTAGAAAAGCGGCGATGGCCTTGCTTGAAAGCACCATGATGAGAACCAACAGAAGCATCAAATGAACTCACACAACCTCGCCGTGGGTGTGTACCTCGATGAACAAAATGAGGTCCACCTTTTGGAAAACGGCGAAAATCCTGCCTCGGGGCAGCTCGTGGGACAAAACCAAAACCATGCAAACCATGTCCACGGTGCTGTCCGACACCACTAGAAAAGGTGTCAAAGAAGCCATCAACAAAGCGAGTCCTCGTGCTTGGCTCTTTAGTGTGCATGTCATGAGAAAGACTATGCCCACTAGGAGACTTAGAAGCATGAGCTCAACGCAAATGTTTTGCACACCGAAAACAGAAATCCACATGATGTCCATTCTTCCCACAAAATGAGCAATGGTGTAAAGGTCTACTGGTAGACACAGTCCGAGAGGATGAAGCACCATTATGGCTCAAAGAAGAATTCCTGGAAGAACTAGCATCATGACTCGTCCTCGTATCGACACTAGACACACACATGCCATGAGAAAGACTATGTGTGTTTCTAGAGGTACGACGACGCACTCGACGCTCATATTTCATACGGCGAAAGCAAAACTCAAAAGTGTGTCCATTCTTCTTACAAAATGTGCAATGGTACTTCTCTTTTGAAGATTTAGTACCATTTGAGAAAGAAGCACATTTGTCTTTTGAAATCCGTTGGACAACACAAGAAGAGTCCAAAAGAGTCGAACTCACCAAAGAAGAGCTATCCAAAGCGATGCCACAAAAACCAATATCAAGTGACTCACGTTTAGCATAAAAAGACTCCAACTCCGAGTGCAAAGAAGCAAAAGAAATCTTGAGAACATCAATCTCGGAGTGAAGGCAAATACAAGAGTCACATGATTTTGCGCTCATATCATCGCGCAAAGACTCAATCTCGCTCTTCAAAGAAATGCAAGATGTGCAAGAAATTAATGATGCTTTCGAATTAAGCATGCAGTTCAAAGCATCAATTTCAGTTTCTAAACAAGCACAATTCTTGCAAGAGACTAAACCATCCTTAAGCAATTCTTCATGTTCTAAGCACATGCTACAAGGCCTAGCTTCAATCTCAACAATCTCAGCCCTAGCATTCTCTAATTGCTCAAGATGCATGGAATTAGTCAATTTAAGCTTCTCAATTTCAGCAAGCATGCCAACACAAGAATCACAATCATTTCTAGCCATAGATCTAGGATTGCCTATTTCTAACTTAGCATTGTCAAGCTCATGATGTAAGGCAATACAAGAATCACATGGCATAGAAGCATTTGATCTTAATAATTCATTTTCAGATTTTAGGCATGCAAGTGAATTATTCAAGTTCTCCATGTCTACAAGCAATGAATCATAAGCATTCATGGAGGTTTACAATTTAGAGAGCTCATGAGACAAATCACCCTTCTCCTTTTTAGCAATTTAAACTTCTTCTTATGAGCATGCAATTTGTTCTCATATGAAATCAAGCCATCAATGAGTTTTTCTTTGCTCACCTTGCTTAGCTTGAGTAGGGGATCATCCTCGGAAGACTCATCATTATCATCCTCAAAATGCTCTTCATCACGTTCATCCTCAATCGCTACTACACATACGCCAATTGGCTCATTCTCGTCGGGCTCTAAAAATGACTTATCCCTGAAACTAGGACAATCAAAACGAAAGGGATAGCCACAAATATTGCAGGTGAATAGCTCCTTAATAGACATCCAAAAAATCGTATGTTCAAGCCTCTCGTCACGACGGACATCAACGGAAAAAGAACTACGATGAGATGCAAAGAAGCGCTCACAAGTTGGCACACTAGTCGCCATGCTTAAAGACCAGTTAAGATCACAAAAGAGCAAACTTGGCTCTGATACCACTTGTAGGACCGGAAAGACGACTAGAGGGGGGTGAATAGGAGCATGAACACTTTTTTACCTTGATTAGATTCAACACAATATCACTCCAATAGCTATAAAAGCTATGAAGATCAACATTCAAGTACTGCAGAGGACTTGTATTGAACCCAAATCAAAACCCCAAAGTAAAACAACCAAAAACTCAAATCACAAAGAGTTGGGCGGTCAGACCTCTCAAAATGGCAGGTCGATTTTTTGCCTAGCGGTTAGACCTCTCAAATGGGCGGTCTGACCGCTACATGGGGCGGTCTGACCTCTGATATTGGCGGTTTGACCGCCAGCCTGACGATGAACAGAAAATCAGCACAGACAGCCCGAAAACCGAAACGGAAATCGGTCTAACTTTTGATCCGTAAGGCCAAACTCCACGAAATTTGAAACACACCTTATTAAAGATATTAGGAACCTATTCCAATCAAAGATTGCAGAGATCCATACCAAAGTTTCTATCTTTTTCAGTTTGAACGAAGGTGGGTTCAAAACCGAGCCAAATGCGAAAATGGTGATTGAGATGATTTCGTGGGAGGAATCAATCCAAGGTAGCTAAGGATGGTCTCCCATACATCATAGAACTCTCAATCACAGGAAGAATCAAGCCAAAAGCTCTCAAGAGCAAAACCCCCGAAAATCACCCTTTCTTTCACCAAAACCGGGCAAAATCAAAACATAGATCCAAAAGCTTGCTCGTGGTTGATTGATGATCTAGATGATCCTAGATAGGTTCCCACACATCACAGCAAGCTAGATCTACTCAAGAAACCATTCAAAAACCCGCGGATCAAAGAAAGCCCCAAAATCACAAAATAGAGAGGAAGAACAAATAAGAACTCATCTTGTTGCAATCTTCCTTGGATTGATTTGAGATGGATGATTGTTGTTTACAGCCACTCCACATGGAGGACAAAGCTCACCACGTGAGCACACACTCTCAATCCAAACCCTAGAACCTAGCTCTCCCATCTTTTCTCCTCAAAACCCTAAACCAAAATAGGGCATACACAATGGGGTTGGTTGGCTTCTCCTTGGCTTTAGCAAATGTGAGGACCCCGGTTTATTAGGCTTGTAATACTTAGTCATCCCTTGACCCTAGCATCACAAACATAATAACCCGTGTCTTGAGATATGTATACTTCCGTAAATGCGTATACACACCTCTTTACAAAATCATGCATCAAGTTCATACAAGACATAGAACCAAGCACGAACTAGAATAAACGACATACATAATATAGAGAGAGTTATTACAAAAGGAGAGGCCAACAGGCCAAACAACAAATACAAACTAAAATAAACAATGAAGCAAAAAGTGCCATAAGATGGCTATAAACAAAAGCCAATTAGTGTGCCTTTACCCACAAGGCAACCAACCGGACCGCCAAGCTAGTCGTCAAACCCGAAGCACATCTCACAAGAGTGAAGCCCTTGGGGCTCACCTTCTTTCTCTGCAACAAAGTTATTAAGCAAAGCAAATGAGTACAAAGAATGTACTCGCAAGGCCGCGTGTAAAATAACAGAACTATAGTTTAGCTACATGCAAGCTTTATTTAAGTGGATGAGGCTTTGGACTCATTTTAGCATAAAGCCAGTTTTCATTTGCAATAATGTAATAGATTGAAAGCGATTTGACAAAGCATTTTTAATTGTTGAAGTAACAACGATATAATAACATAGTAACAACAACAAGATCAACCTGGAAGTGACTAACCCAAGTCACCACAACAATAGCATGAACATCCATTCATACCAACCCATCAAGTTTTAATTAAATGGTTGAGACTAGTTCTTGAACGACCTTACCAAGCATGTCCATAACCTAGGACGAGGCTATTCGAATAGTTTTAACCCTGCAGGGGTGTACCAATGTACCCACACGTCAGACCGCCTTTTCGCCACTAGATTTAGCACACTTCCTTTGGTATGCCGGCACGGCTAAGTCCTACGAGACATTTCCAATGGATGATGCTAATTAAGAGCCGCCTCCCACGGGGATAAGGACACATTAGACAGCCTAACCGGTCTGTTAATGCTCCCCTCCCAACACCACACACATACACACATTTTTAACACACCCACCGACCAGCTCATAATTAACACCTCCCAAAGTACTTAGTCAAGAGAGGTCCCATATCCCTCTCGTGTGGTTAGCACACAAAAGCGCTTGGCTTAGTGACCCAAGTAACTCGGTCCTTAGGGACTTAGGCACCATTCCGTTCACACCCAACAGATCACACCAACATCCATTGTGCCCAAGTCAAACAGTTTGGTTTTCATTTTTATTCATTTACAAAGTAACAAGGCACAAGGAGAATATAATGGAATAATAATTTTTTTGTGTGATCAAGGCTATCGACATAATGTCGACAACCGCCCATTTCTACCGTTATCTAAGCATTGCTAAGCATGACACCGGAAAGATAAAAAGAGCATAATAAAATCACCGGGCTCTAATTCACCAGTGATATTGTTACCCTATGGTTTGTGGCAGGGGATAACAATTTAAGGGCAACTATGCAATAGGAATAGCTACCTCTAAACGATAAAATACTTTGACACAAAAGCATGCATACATACAAGTTAAACAAAGTAATAGACTTTAAAGTAATGGGACAATAATGGAAATGATCAAACTGCTTGCCTTGCTGTGGCTGGTCACTATGCTGCAGAGAAACACTCACGGATCAACCCACTGCGGCACCTAATCGAAAAAGACGAAAAGAATCGATAAAACGATTTAAAACGACAAAGAAAGCACAGCAAACAAACTCCAAATACTCTGAAATTTCTACAGCAGCAAGAGGATGATTTTAGGAATTTATCAACAAGAACCAATGGATTTGGATTCTCAATGCAAAAGATATGAGCAAAACAATTCTGCTCAGCCCTAAAAATACCAAACTGCTACTATTCACTAATTTAATTATTAGGCAACATTTTCTAGAAGGGTGGTGATACTGAGATTTTTACTGTAAAACCAGCACCTCATGAGATGAATAACACAATTGAGTTCATCTCATTTGGAGCTATTATGCATTTTCTATAATTTTCCAAAAACAAGAACTTGAACAAAATTATAATGCACAAGAAAGTTTTGTGAAAACAGTGACAAGTCTAAATCTTAAAAATTATAATGCACAAGAAAGTTTTGTGAAAACAGTGATAAGTCTAAATCTTATTCTAACATTTAGTTTACTAACAGAGGAAGCCAACAAAGTTGGATTCACTCAAAAAGGAGCTCTAGAGAATTACTTATGCATTTTACAAGTTAATTTGAATTTTTATTGCAACATTTAAAGTTAGTTTTGAAAACTATTTGCAAATGCATGTTCTGGAGCTGAACTGAGCCCATAACCATTTTTAGATTAGAGCTTAGTTCAAACCAGAGCTACAGAAATTTGAATCACCCTATTTGGATTTAAATTGAATTAGTTATGAAATTTTAAAGTTCATACCTTTTTCAGTTTACAAATAAGTGCTCACTGGAATTTCTAAACTTTCAAAACAGAGGGGGAGGACGTGAACCGTTGATCTAAATCAAACGGCCCAAGACCTCCAGAGGAAAATGCGCACGCGCCTGCGCAGGTCCAGAGAACATGGGCCGTTGATCTTGGATCCAACGGTCCATGTCCTCCCTGCCACGCTGCGCGCAACGGAGGGGAGGTCGTGGCCGTTGATACTGCATCCAACGGGCCACAACACTGGAGGGAGGACCGGGACGGTCCAGATCAAACGAGGGAGGTCCTGAATGGCTGAGATCTTCCAAAGGAAGATCTAAACTATCAAGATCTCCCCAAGGAAGATCTACACGGTCAGGACCTCTCGAGGGAGGTCCTGGACGGTCCAGATTTTCCAAGGGAGGACCTTAATGGTCTAGATTGTCCCAGGGAGGATCTTAACGGTCAAGACAACAACAAAGAGGTCCTGGGCGGTTCAGATCCACTTGGGGTGGTCCTGAACGGCCAAGATCTAACAAAGGGAGGTCCTAAGCGGCTCAGATTTCCACTGGGAGGTCTGGGCGGCTAAGATTTACCCGAGGAGGTCCACAAGGTTAAGAGGACCTCGGGGAGGTCCTACACGGTGGAGATCAACACAGGGAGGACCTCAACGGCTAAGATCTCCCACAAGGAGGTCCTAGCGGTCAAGATCGCAAGGAGGGAGGTCCTGGGGGTTGTCCTTACAAAAGACCAGGGGTGGTCTTTTGCAAAGAGGACCCCGAGGGGAGGTCCGAGATGGCTAAGATAACCCCGAGGAGGTCCTGGCTGTAGATCTGAGATGGACGGCCCAAGACCTCGCACGAGCGCTTAAGGACACATTAAAAGCTACAATGATTGGAGATGATTAGCAATAAAAGGGGAGATCTTTGTCTTAACGACAACGGCACAGTGCCATTGTCGTCCGACAAAATCCCGAGAGGCTACCAAGGCTCGACGTCGGCGATGAGGACCTCGCCACGCCAACCAAGGGCATCAATGTGTGCGCAATAGTGTTGCGCACACATCGGGACCACTCTCGGCGGCGGCGCCTAAGTCGCCGACGAGCCGAGAGGAACGAGATGATCAACACGGCCAAAACACAAACAGCGATAAAAGAGCTCCGCATGGCCATTCAAGCGGGTGCCCAAGAAAAGCTCCGCAACAACATACACGCTGGTGCCAAAGATCTCACGGACTACCGGGAGGGTTACCGGAGGTCGCGGAGGTGCCGAGGAGGTTGGGGACGTGGAGGACCGGAGTTGGGAAGAAGGGTTGCTCCACGGCCAACTCCAAGCTCCAAGCTCCAAGTCGCCTCTTCAAAAATGTCAACCCAAATGAGGTTAGGGTTAACTCCAGAGGTCAGGGAGCACAAAGTGAACAAGAGGTTGAAGAGGGAGCCACCGAACGCTAGCCACCGAGGGCTCCAAGCTTCAACAATGGCGGCCAAAAGGGAGGTCACTGGAGGGGATGCTCACCAAGCACAAGCAAGGCCAAGCTCAATGGTGTGTAAAAGAAGCCAAGGGCAACAAGGGGGTTTTTATAGCTAGGGCAAAAGAGGTCTGGACCACGGGTTAAGCTCATGGTGAGCTTAGCCCAAGGGACGCCCACGGAGGTCCATGGAGTTGGACAAGATGGATGGGACCAGTAGGTCGGGGCGGGGCATGGGCTAGGGCGGAAAGGCATCGACACGCAATAAATGCGCAAGACAGCACTGAGCCGTTGGACAAGACATGCCATCGACCCCTCATCGCCATGGCGGCGCCAGTAGCTAGGAGAAGAACGAGCATGCCTCCCAACCGCTGGATGAGAAGCGCTAGGAAGGTCGACCCTCCGATATGATTTTGAAACAGTAAGTTTTAAAAGATCGGGAGGAGGTCCTAGCCATGCGATCTCCATCGCACGCCAAGTAATGCATCAGGAGGTCATGCGCGGTAAAGGGTTAGGAGGTCCTAGCCTTTGGATCTACACCCAAGGGCTCAGACCTGAGGGGGAGGACTTATTCACAGCGCGCGCTACGATACACAACATGTGGGAGGTCCTGGCCATTGGATCTTAATCCAACCTTGAGATCAAGTTAGGGAGGTCATGGCCAAAGCGCACAATGAGAAGGAGGTCACGGCGGTTAGATTAAAATCTAACGGCTACAAGATGATAAAGGAGGTCGTGGCGGTTAGATTAAAATCTAACGGCTACAAGATGATAAAGGAGGTCGTGGCGGTTGGATTTTAATCCAACCGCACGCACTTGAATCTGCGGAGGTCTTGGCCCCAGGGCAAGACACTGGAACGAGATGGGGAGGTTGTGAGCGTTGGATCTGATCCAACGGTTACGACCTCGACTAGGTGAGAGGTTTGATGCGCTAGAAAGCGAGGGGAGGTCGTGGGCCTTGGATTTTAATCCAACGGCGCACAACAATCGAAGCGGGGAGGTCTGGTGCGCTAGATATCAAGGGGAGGTCCTGGCTGCGATGAATTGCAGCGGAGGTCGTGGCCTTTGGATCTACATCCAACGGCTACGACCTCAACAAGGTGGAGAGGAGGTCTGAGTGGTTTGATAGCGAGTGGAGGTCATGGCCATGGATCTTTGATCCAACGGCTATGACCTCGATGAGGTGGGGAGGTCCTTGCGGTGTTGACCATGGAGGAGGTCCGTGCACAAGACAAACAGAGGAGGTCGTGGCGGTTGGATCTTTATCCAACGGCCATGACCTCACTGCAATGGGAAGGAGGTCTAATGAGTTGGTTGAGAGGAGGAGGTCGTGGTCATTAGATATGAATCCAACGGCTCGACCTCAAGTGGTTTAAGGAGGTCCGGTGAGTGAGGAGTGGGTTGGGTTCAACCCAGATAGGAAAATGGCTCAGCCAAGGAACAAAGTAAAGTTTTGAATTCAATTTTAACAAACTGAGACTTTAGGGATTCATTTGAGATAGCAATTCAACTCCAAAACTTATAAAATTTTAACTGGAGCTTGCTGACATTAAGATTCACCTTACATAAAATTTCCAGAGGTTTTATGCAATGCATTTTCTCAGGAAATTCATTAAGGTTGTTCAAAGGATTGTTTTACCTCCAAAATTTATCAAACAAGTTTTACAACTTGCGATATTTTTCAGAGGGTCCCACATCAACTTTAGGACAAAGGAAAATTATTTTCCAAATGTTTGGCACAAGAGTGGTGACTAATGGAAAAAGGACTTGACTTTTGGTCAACAAGGACTTTGTGTTTTTGGATTACACAAATCTTGGACAATAATTACATGTGAGAAAAAGTTTTAATTTCTACACATTTAATTACATTTGAAACAAACCCTGATTATACATTTGGGATGTTACAGCAAACCCTAAACAGCCACCAACACCCCTATTTATAGTGGAGACTAAGCATCTAGGGTATATTCTATTAGGGCACCCATTAAACCCTAAAACACAATGGGTTACACATACGCATGCATCTCAAAGCGCCGTCTTCATCATCGATTGACCTAAAACCGCTTCACCATGCGCCGACCCGCGCCGCGGTTTAGCCAAAAGGTCACCAAGGCGGTATTTGGTGAACTTACCAAAATACCCCTTCTCGATCCTTCTCCAAAAGACCGAGTCCACAGATCGTGAAGCAATCCCATGCTTCGCCACGTGTAGGTTGATCAACGGCTCCATGTCGTCAAGTCTCTCCTGTCCGGATCCCACCGGCACCACTGAGCACTTGCAACGACTCCCGCACCGCTTGATCCAACCAACAGACCGAACCGCCTGCTCGGTCATCCATGTCCATTCTGCGCCCGCCGAGTCCTCTCGACCTCCCGGCATCCTTGATCGCTTACGACCTTAGCTCTCCAAACTTAGTCCCGATCCACCTCGCCACGACCGTCATAGACACGCAAGCAACCCGCACAAACAATAGACCAACAAACCTTTTCCGGGAACAAGTTCTTCACAACTTGACCCACGTTAGCCAAAACATGCATCATGCAACACATATGCAATGACAACCATGAACTTGACCTAACAACCACAAAACGCCGCCACGCGAGACGCATTTAAACAAGCCAAAACCGGTCAAACCACCACCATGGCGGCCGACCGCCAACCAAAAACTGGTCTGGCCGCTAGTCCAAAACTTAGCCAAATTTCCTCCCTGGAAATCCGAAACTCTCTGGAATTTTCAATCAAATAGAACTTTTCACAGGAAGCTCCAAAAATTATGGGACCAAGTGTAGAAGAACCCTCTCACTTGCCTACACCCTCTATTTTTGGCCCAGCTCCAAAATCCACAGTCATTAAAAAGGCCGGTCTGACCGCTCAGGCAAAGCCGGTCAAACCGCTCTATGGCCGGTCTGACCGCCACCTTGGCCAGTCAGACCGCCAGCAACCAAACCAGCAAATCAACACAAGGCATGGCCAGTCTTACTGCCACCATGGCCGGTCAGACCGCCAGAGGCCTGACAAAACTGGAGTAATGCCAAAAATGGGTGATTCCACAAACCCTCAACGCCATTGCCAATTGTCTCATCATCCTAAGATCATGGGCATATCCTTTAGGGTGGCTTTTCAGTCCTGAAGTCCTTGCTAGAATTGTGGCTATTGTTGTTGCCTTCTCGTTCCTTTATGCACATCAACTCCTTGCTATCCATCCCTAGATTCCTAAGCACAAGCAAACCATCTCCATTAGGCAGCATCATAGATTTCATAAATAACACACTCAACCCTAGAAACGAATTTACCTGATAATTGAGTTGATGATCACGTGCCCGAGTAATTGGACCTTGCCCTTT
Organism: Phyllostachys edulis; assembly: GCA_036346405.1. Classification (NCBI taxonomy): domain Eukaryota; kingdom Viridiplantae; phylum Streptophyta; class Magnoliopsida; order Poales; family Poaceae; genus Phyllostachys; species Phyllostachys edulis. Next base: position 77,210,788 of record CM070551.1, on the reverse strand, counting down.
TTGTGTTTAATGACATAGGGGAAAGACTCAATAAACTTAACCCACTTAGCATGTCTACGGTTCAGGTTGGTTTGACTTCAAATATGCTTTAAAGATTCATGATCAGAATGTATTACAAACCCTTTGGGCCATAATAATGCTGTCATGTTTCCAAAGTTCGAACTAGAGCATATAATTCTTTATCATAGGTAGAATAGTTCAAACTAGACCCACTTAATTTTTCACTAAAGTAAGCAACAGGTTTTCCTTCTTGAATTAACACACCACCAAGACCTATGCCACTAGCATCACATTCTAATTCAAAAGCCTTGCTGAAATCAGAAAGTTGAAGCAAAGGGGTGTGTGTCAACTTATCATTGAGGGCGTTGAAAACTTGTTGTTGTATGGTGCTCTAAGTAAAAGGAACACCCTTCTTTGTAAGCTCATTCAGCGATGCAGCGAGGGTGCTGAAATTTTGAAATAAAACACCGATAGAAACCAGCAAGCCCGAGAAAATTCCGCACTTGTGTGACCATTTTAGGAGGCGGCCAACTCTGGATAACGACGATCTTGGCTTGATCAACTTCAATGCCCTGTGGAGTAACAACATAACCAAGAAAAGAGACTCGATCCGTGCAAAAGGTGCACTTCTCAGGGTTACCAAACAAACGTGCATCTCTCAAAGCATTAAAAACAATACGTAAATGATCCAGGTGTTCTTCATATGACTTGCTATAGATCATAATATCATCAAAATAAACCACCACAAATTTTCCAATGAAAGCATGCAAAACTTCGTTCATCAAACGCATGAAAGTGCTAGGTGCATTAGTTAAACCAAAAGGCATCACTAACCACTCATATAGCCCGAACTTAGTTTTAAATGTCGTTTTCCATTCATCTCCCAATTTCATTCTAATCTGGTGGTACCTGCTACGCAAGTTAATCTTTGTGAAAGAATAGAACCACTTAACTCATCAAGCATGTCGTCTAACCTAGGAATAGGATGATAATACCATATTGTGATATTATTAATGGCTCTACAATCAACACACATACACCAACTACCGTATTTCTTAGGAACCAAAAGAACAGGAACAACACAAGAACTAAAGCCTTGCCATACGTACCCTCGGTCCAAAAGATCTTGCACTTGTCGCTGAATTTCCTTAGTCTCCTCCGGATTGGTCCTATACGCCGCACGGTATGGCAAAGTCGCTCCCGAATTAAGTCAATTTGGTGTTCAATCCCTCTAATAGGTGACAGTCCCAGGGGTATCTCAGATGAAAACACATCCTCATATGCCTGCAAAAGGTTAGTGACAGCAGACGGCAAAGAGCTAGATATATCATCAACTAAAAATAAAGCATCTTTGCATATCAAAGCATAGCATGGCATATCATTATCAAAAATTTCAGTAAGATCATATTTGGTTGCAAGCATGACACAACCCTTTAATTTAATTCCCTCAATCCTAGAACTAGGTGACAACTTCTCTTTCTTAGGTGGGAAAACGTTCTTCACTACTTACTGATTTTTAGATTCATGTTCATGTTCTTTCCTCTCATTTTCAGCTATCTCTTTATCACATTTCACAATTTCAGCAGGTGTCAAAGGTAGCAAAATTATTTTCTTTCCTTTGTGCATAAGAGAGTACTTATTACTTCTACCATGATGAGTTGCATCGGTATCAAATTCCCATGGACGACCTAATAAAAGTGAGCAGGCTTGCATAGGCACTACGTCAAAATCAGCAACATCATGATAGGAACCAATGGAAAAATGCACTCTCGCAGATTGTGTTACCTTCACCTTACCACTGTTGTTGAACCACTGAATGTGGTATAGGTGAGGATGCGCACAGGTGGTCAAGCCAAGCTTCTTGACCAAACCTGAATTCACCAAGTTATTACAGCTCCCACCATCAATTATGACACGAACACGACAATCCTTGACAATGAGGAACATCTAAAACAAATTATGGCGATGTAGCTTCACCGCTTGCTCCCTTTGAGTGCTCAACACTCGCTGCACAATTATGGTCCTATAATTCTCCATAGCAACGGCACCTAAAATTTCCTCACCATCGCTATCTGCCTCTTGATCATTATCATTACCTGCAAGATTAGCTGCAAGAGCATATTCATCCTCAACATCACTAGCACTTACATAACCACCATCTTCTATCGCGATGTGCGCTCACTGACTTGGGCAATCTTTCATGATGTGGCCCATCCCTTCGCAACGGTGGCATACAATCTCCGTTATACGACCCGTGGAAGCAACCGATGAAGTGCTCTGCGCTGGTGCCTGCACACTAGTAGATTTGCTTGTCTCAGGTGCACATGACGGTGGTGGCGGTGCTACTGAATGCGCCCTACTCATAGTGGGGGCAGCAGACCAAAAAATAGAAGGTGGGGCTATCTTGGCTTGTCCCATTGTCGGTCTCGATGTAGACGTACCTCCAAAGTTGCTCCTTGTCCTTTGTTGCCTACCCTGCACTTTCTTTTCTACCAAACAAGCAAGCTGGAACAACCTATTAATATCAGTATACTCTTTGTAATCAACTATGTCCTGAATTTCACGTCGTAAGCCCCCATAAAAGCAAGCCATGTTATCCTCCTCATCCTCAACAACATCACAACGCAGCATGCTTATTTGTAGTTCTTGATAATATTCCTCGACAGATCTATTGCCTTGGTCTAAGTGCTGCAATTTCTTATGCATATCACATTTAAAAGCAGGAGGAACAAATCTAGCACGCATAGCTACCTTCAATCTATCCCATGTATCAGGTGTTAAGCCAGAATTAACCACTTGATTTCACCAAATGATAGCAAAATCTTTAAATTCACTAGTAGCTTGTCTAACTCTATGCACTTCAGGAACTAGATGAGCATTAAATTTTTGTTCAACTGTCATCTCCCAATCTAGATAAGTTTCAGCATCATAAACACCCGTAAAAGATGGTATGGAAAATTTAAATTTAGCAAATGTGTCATCATTAACACGAGCATTGTGGTGCTGAAAATTATTACCTCCCATACCGCGACGGTTGTGATGTAGGCGGTGTCGTTGATGTGCATCTTGGTCAGCAAAAGTAGTGCCAACATCGCGGTTTCTCCTCTCATTATCATCTACCACCTCAAAATCTTGGGCTGCATCATGATCATACTCACGTCCATTGTTAGGTGGTCAATTCACCATTCTTTTAAGGTGTGTAGTGAGCACTGCAATAATATCGTTCATTGAGCGCTGCAATGTGGTCGTAGTAGCTTGAAGCTTTCTGTCGATGTCCTCATTAATGGTAGTCCGTTGTTCATCCAAAAGCGTCATGAGCTCTCCCTTTAAAACACACTCTTTCTCATTAGACGAGTCACCTGTCATGGTTAGTAGAAAACAAAAGAAAACACAAAGGTATTATCCCTATCAATTACTAGGTGATGGAAGGTGGAATCACACACTCTCAAGCGACTTACCACACTCTTACAAGTGTTGTTACCAATACAGTAGGTGGTACAGCCGGTGGCTGGTTCGTGATACTATGTCAAGCGTGGGTACAATTACAAGAGGGGACCTGTTTTGATCAAGAGTAGGTGGAGCTCGGAAGGCAAAATATGTAGCAATGATTAGCAAAAACCATAACCCAATTAGCAAAGCTGAATAAGGGTTCAAAGTACTTGTCACGGTTGTTGGCCTAAAAAGTGTCCCTAGCCCTATCACAACGCCAATGAAACAGGGGACCAAACACAAATGCAGCAAACCTGATTGCTTCTCTTTTCTTTTCTTTTCTTTTCTTTTCTTTTCTTTTCTTTTCTTTTCTTTTCTTTTCTTTTTTCTCCTTTTTCCCCTTTTTCTTTTGCAAATTTGCACCCGACTCAAATCTCTTCAAATTCCTCTTCCAAGTCTAGGGAGATATATGGCTCACAAACTTTTTGTAAAAGGCAGATGTATAAAGGTAATTCAAATTCTCTCTCTCTCTCTCTCTCTCTATCTAAACATTGATTTTTTATCATCTTGCCGCAGTCAGATGAATCCTTCTAGCAGCACGAAAACAACCTCTTTTCTTTTTCTTTTTTCTTTCTTTCTTTGCTTTTTTTTTCTGTCACAAACCGAAACCAATCTTGGTTAGGGTTCGCCGCGAGAGAGACTTTGGTTGTCGCGACAACGCGAGGTGCAAGCGACAAGGTCTGGAGTGCCACGGCGGCAAGGTGCTAGAGCGCCCGCAGTTAAATGATAGTGGCGGTAAAATTGGTGGCCGCAGCAGGGATGAGCAGCGGGGCGATTTGGTTGTCGCGACATGCATTTTGTGTCAGCGTGGCAGTGGAGGGTGATGACTAGGGACCAAGAACATGACTCTAAACCAGCAACACGACTTAGAAAAAGGACACAAATTCAACAACACGAATCTAAGAACGGAAATTGCAAAGGTACAAAGGGTGATGGGACAGCGGAAGAACACGATGAACAAAATATTTTTGTGGGGCTATTTCTGGAGTTTTTAGGACAATGAACAGCAACTAATCTAAAAGGAAGAAGAATTGTGATTACCTAACGGCAACCTTTGCTCTGGTACCACCTAATGTCACTGTGGCCCGATCTTCCGAAAGATAGTGATATGTCGATTGTGGAGAACACAATGTTGATGATCTAAAGGCTCCGAACAAAACGGATCAAACCCCTCGCAATCACTACACCACTGCTTCGATGGTTATCAACCGTGCCAAACGCAGTTGACCTCGCCAAGAAGGCTATCTCTTGCAAGCAAATCGAGAACACAAACAAGAAAGTAGAAGATGCAATCTGAAATTGTATTTCGAATAATGATGAAGCTCACAAAGTTGGGGTTCCTCAACCGAACGTGCGGTGAAACTGCTATGCAGAATAATCTAAAAAGAAACCCACCGAAATGAAGGGATGGCGGCCACTATGTAAAGGAGGAAGAGGGAGGGGCGGCGATACTGTTCATGCATGAATAGTGCCACATGAACAGTATCCAAAACCCTAGGTGACTGGCCATATGGGCTACTGTAATATCCCAAACATTTGGTCTGTTTTAAAGTTTTAAAAGAAAAATAATCATTTGATTTTTCCTGCTAAATTTAAAAGCTTAATTGGAATTTTCAGAGTCAAAAACAATTTAATGTGATTAATGTCAACATCAACTATTATAAAAACTATTTTATTTGGATTCTACGAGCTTGGATATATTTTCTGGAATTTTCTAAAAATTTTCCAAGTTCATTTGCTATTCTCTAAGCCTTATTTGGATTTTAAACTATTTTCTAAAAAGAAAAACTATTATTAAATCTCAGAATAGTAGCTGGGTCGAAATCCAGTTCCTTTCCCACGCGGCCTGCTCCTATGAGGCCCGTTTCCCTTCTTCGCCCATTCCCGCCAGCAGCCGCTCCCATCCTCTCTCCAAGCGTGCGTAAGGACCCACCGCCAACAGTCGCCGGTCGGTCTGGGCACCGTCGGTCATTGAAGTCATTGTCGCCGCCGGGGACCGCCACCACATCAAGATCGCTAACCTTCGGACTCTCGGTCGAGTCGGCCGCCTCGCTGCACCGCTCTCGCGCGAGCCACCCGGACTCTCCCAGCCAGGGCTTTAAAAGGGGACCGGGAGCCCGCATCCTCCGCATCCCATACCCAGCCGCCTTGACCCCGGAGCGAAGCCCTAGCTGCCAGGTTCCGCCAAGGATGCTTTGCACCGCCACAACTCCGTTGAGCTCGTTCTTCGCCGTCGAAGCCGCTCAAGCCTCACCGCCGCCTCCTTCGAGTTCGCAAGGATGAGGACTACCTCCCGGTGACCTCGGTTTCACCACAAGCCTACTGGAGCCCCAGATACGTCGCACCCGAGGCCCAAGTTCCACCTAATCATCGCCGCCGGCTGCCACGATCGTCCGCAAGCACCCGTGAGCCCACCTTTGTGATCCCCATCTCGCCCTCTACCTCCCCGTAGCACCCGCCATCGTTGAGTCACCGCCGTCACGGAACTGCGGATCCAAGCGCCACCACCTCGCCGCCTACATCAGGTCACCCGCCACCACCACCACCTCAGCCTCATTGCCGCTCGCGGAGCCCACTAACGCTGCCACGTGGTGGTCCAGATCCAATCCCAACCCTGGCTCAGTGAACCAAGTCCACCGTGAGCTATTACACCGACAGTGGGTCCCACCTTGTGGATATCATGGGGATATGCCTGAGATCTTAGCATGATGTTACAATTGGCAATGTCGCTGACGGCTTGTCGAATCACGTGTTTTCGCAAAGTTTCATTCTGTCGAAGCTTGGCGGTCCGACCGCCATGGTGGCGGTCGACCGCCATGCTTTTGACTTGGTTTCTCGAATGAAATATCGGCGGTCGACCGGCCAAAGTGGCGGTCGACCGCAGCAGCTGGAGGCGACCGCTTTGCTTGAGCGGTCGACCGCCATTGTAATCATTGTGGATTTGGAGCCGGGCCAAAATAGAAGGTGTAGGCAAGTGAGAAGGTGCTTCAGACTTGGTCTCATAATTTTGGAGCTTCAGCAAAAGTTCTATTGGTTTGAAAATTCCAAGAGGTTTGATTTCCGTGATGGAATTTTTGGTTGTCATGGATCGGCGGTCGACCGACCTTTGGTGGGCGATCGGACCGAGGAGGCGCCGACCGCCAAGGTGGCGGTCGACCTTAAGGATCTGTTCGCCATCCTTCGTGGCGGCGATGTTTGCTTGTTAGGTCAAGTTCATGCGTTTCATGGCATATGTGTTGCATGATGCATGTTTTGACTAACGTGGGTCAAGTTGTGAAGAACTTGTTCCCGGATTCGATTTTTTTGTCTATTGATGTGCAGGTTGCTTGGAGATCAATGACGGTCAACGGCGAGGATGATCGGGACTAAGCATGGAGAGCTGAGGTCTAGAACGATCGGGGATGCCGGGTGAGGTCAATGAAGTCAAGCATTGCGCAAGAGGGACAAAGGTAACCGAACGGGCAGTTCGGTGCGACGGGTTCGATCAAACGGCGCGGGGGTCGGTGCAAGTGCCATGGTGGTTTCGGTGGGAGCCGGATGGGAGAGACTTGCCGACATGAAGAGAGCCACGGATCAACCTACACGTGGCGAAGCATGGAGGTGCTTCACGAAGATGGAACTCGGTCTTTGCAAAAGATCGAGAAGGGTATTTTGGTAATTTTACCAAATACCGCTTTGGTGACCTTTTGCCAAACCACGGCGCAAGATGGCGCAAGGTGAAGTGGATTAGGTCAAGAGATGAAGACGGCGCTTTAAAATGCGTGCGCAGTGTGACCCGCTTGTTTTGGACCTTAACGAGCCCATTAGGTTACTCTTCTAGAAGGTCTAAGTCTCCACTATAAATAGAGGAGGAGGTGGTGCACCCCTCAACCCTTTCATTGTGTTTGAAACCCTAGTTTTACTTAGGGAGAGGATTAGTGGAGGTTAGGGTTCTAGAGAGTTGGATTTGATTTCGTGCTCATGTATTGAGTCTTTGTCCTCCATTGATGGAGTGGTTGTAAATCAATACCATATCAAATCAATCCAAAGAAAGTTCTCTCAAAGATGAGTTCGCTTTGCTTTCTTTCTCTCTATTTGATGATTTTGAGTCTTTCTTTGATCCGCGAGTTTTTGGTTGGTTTCTTGCTGTGATCTAACTTGCTGCGACATGTGGGAACCCATCTAGGATCATCTTGATCATCAATCACCCACAAGCAAGTCTCTAGATCATATTTTGCATTTGGCTCTTTTTGAACCTCCTTCGCTCAAACTGAAAAAGATAGGAACTTTGGCATGGATCTCTGAAATCTTTGATTGGAATAGGTTCCTAATATCTTTAGGAAGGTGTGGTTCAAATTTCGTGAAGTTTGGCCTTACGGATCAAAAGTTAGGTCGTTTTTTTTCGGATTGCTCCGCTGATTTTGCTGATTTTCCTGTTTCATTGTCAGAGCGGTCGACCGCCCATTCCAGAGGTCGACCGCTAGGCAAACCGGTCGACCGCCTGTGAGAGGTCGACCGCCCAACACTTTGAGATTTGAGTTTTGGTTATTTTTGGGTGTTTTGCTTTGGGGTTTGATTGATTCAATACTAGTCTTCAACAGACTTGGTATATTGATCTTCATAGCTTCCATAGCTATTGGAGTGAAATTTGTGTTGAATCCATCTTTTGTGAAAAGTGAGCGTGCTCCTATTCACCCCCTCTAGTCGCCTTTTCGTCCAACAAGTGGTATCGAGCCCTGTTAGTTCAATCTTGATCTTAACCGTCACCGAATCCTGGCGATGGATAAGTACTCGACCAAGCCGCATGTCTTTGATGGGCTCGACTATGCCTATTGGAAGAATCGTATGCGAGTCTTCCTTGAGAGCGAAGGACAAGCTATATGGAGGTTGTTCGAGCCTCGTTGCTTTTGCCCGGTTGTTACGCAAGCTTCAGCAGAACCCTCTTGGCTAACAACAACAAGGCAAAAACCTTCTATATGTTTGGGCTTGGTAGGCAAGAGTACGATAGGATTTGCAACCTTGCAATCAAGACATGAGATTTGGCACACCGAAACTTACCATGAGGGATCGTCCCTGATCAAGCAAGTGCGTCGAGAATGTCTACAAGCGAGAGTACAACAAATTTGAGATGCGCCCCGTGAGAGCATCGATGACGCCTTTACTCGCTTTTAACAAGGTGATCAATCGATGAAAGTCATGACATTGAGTACTCTCAATCTGAGAATGCCACCCACCTCTTGGGTGCAATCAACACCAAGGAGTGGGAGATGAAGGCAAGCGCCATAGAGGAGAACGCCGATCTCTAATCTCACTTTGGAGCTGCTTTATAGCAAGCTAAAACTCATGAGATCAAGAGAGGCGGTAATCCTAAGAAGGATAACATGGCTTTGGTGGCTGATCCTCTCAAAGGACTCCCGATGGTTCTTCCGAGTCTTCTTCTGGTTTTTCTTGCGTGTTTATCTCGCTATTCAAGAAGAAGAGTTTGAGAGTCTTCCCGAGGCTGATTTAGCTCTTTTAGCCAAGAAAGTCACACAGGCATATAACAATGTCGAAACAGAAGAGAGGTGGCCCCGTGACATGCTATGAGTGTGGAGAGCTATATCACATCCGCCAACCGCCCCAAGCCGAAAGGTAAGGGCAACCACAAGATTGAGAAGCTCGCCCGAAGAAGCCTCAGGGGCAAGCCCAAGTATGATGTCGCCAAGCTCATAAAGGTCGCTCATCGGGTCCTTGCCGCTTTTGGAGATCAATCCATGAGCGATGTGGACTCCGAGAGCGAGGAGGACAAGGAGGAGGAGATCCTCAAGACAAGAAAGGGAAGGCCAAGGACTTCACCCCAAGATAAGCTTCATGGCGACGACGTCCGACGCCGATGACAACGATGAGGTACTTCCATCCTATGATGCCCTTTCTACTAGATGCGATAACATGTATGAGCAATTGCTTAGTCAAGATAAGGCTTTAGAGTTCACCATGGCTAGGAACAAGGATCTAGTGTCACAAGTCGAGAATTTGACATTAGAGATTGTGAATGCTAAGAGTCTAGATGTTGATGAATGTTCATCCCGCCATGCTTTGCACTCAATCTGCCTAAGCTACAATCTGCTCATGATATTGCTTTGCATCAACTTGAAAATGCTAGAACCGAGCTAATTGATGTAAAATCTGCTCCATGTGAAAAATGCTTAGAGTCTAGCAATTTGGATGCTCTCGCAATGTGAAATCTAGCTTTTGCTTTTTCGCTTAGAACGTGAACATGAAGTTAAGGATATTCTAGAAGCGATTAGAGCTAAATTTGCCAAGCTTAAGAATACAATTGATTCTACATCTTGTGCTTCTTGTGCTGCCTATAAGCTTGAAGTTGCTCATCTTAAGGAGAAACATGCTAGAGCCATTAAGGGCAAGACTTGTGAATCATGTGCTAATATTGAAAAAGAGAATGCTTATCTCAAGGATATTTTAGAAAGATTCTCTAATGGTGAAAAATAGTTAAACATGATTCTGGATAAATCTAAAACTCCTTTTAAGAAGCAAGGTTTAGCATACAACTCTGCTCAGGACATGTCCAAGCCTAATGTCATTCAGGTCTTGAAAAATGGCTTAGTTGAATTTAAAACCCAACCTGCAAAAACTGTTTTTAAATCTGCAGGGTTTGTCCAACCTTCTTTTAAGGCAAAAGGTGCTTCTCCCAGTGGTACAAAATACCATTGCACCTATTGCAAGAAGAGTGGATATTTGGTTGAGTTCTGGCACATGAGGTTGAAGAACGCTAAGAAAAATATTGCTAGAATGTCATCTAATCAACCTAGAGCTTTTATGAGACATGGTCACATACAAAAGAAGAACCCAGCCTAGGATTTGTTGCACATGCTCATCACCATGTTCCTAGATAAGATGCACCTCATGTTCGTGTTACCATTGCTCATAATAGAACTGCTAATAATGTCAAGGATAGCACATCCGCTTTGCATACTACTCAGAGACGCAGTGTCTCAAGATCGGGTTCCCAAGTCGCTTTTAACTAACCCCAAGATGTTGAGACACATCGCTTTTTGTTCCTTGACTTTCGTGGATTGGCGGAAGGGGGAAGAACACATGGTTCGTCGACTCCGGGTGTTCACGCCACATGACCGGAGACTCAAGATGGTTCACCTCCTTCACGCGATCAACCGGTGATGACTTCATCACCTTTGGAGATGATACACAAGGGCGCATTGAAGGAACTGAATGATTAGGGTGAACGACAAGTTCATTCTCAAGGACGCCGCGCTTGTGCCTAAGCTAAGGTACAATCTCTTCTCTCTCCTGACTTCTCGATGATGGCTATGAGACTCGTTTTAAGAAGAATGCCTGTCGTGTGCTTGATTCTTTTGGTGAGCTCGTTTTTGGGATTTCTAGAGTTGGTAGAATTTTTGGAGCTGATTTTTCTGAGTCTCTTGCTGGATCCCTTAAGTGCTTAATTGCTTCTTCTTCTGATATCTGGCTTTGCACCGACGGTTGGGGCACATTGGTTTTGATCATCTGACACGAGTTAGCGGCCTTGATCTCATGAGAGGTTTGCCTAAACTCAAAGTCACAAGGATGTCAGTATGCGCCTCAGAGGCATGGCAAGCAAGTTGTCGCCACACCCGCTGTTGACTATGGTCATGACCGATGGACCGTGACAGCTTGCTTCATATGGATACCGCTGGTCCTACTAGGGTTCGCCACCGGTGGCAATTGGTACATTCTTGTCATAGTCGATGATTTTTGAGATACTCTTGGGTGTTCTTTCTTGCTTCAAGGATGAGGCTTTTGATCATTATCATGACCTTGTTCTTCGCTTTGGCTTCCGAACTTCCCGGTGCCTTGAGAGCGATCCACAATGACAATGGCACGGAGTTCAAAAATGCTTTTTGCCTCTTTTTGTGCCGAAGCGCAGATTGAGCATCGCTCTCTTCTCCACACGCCCTCAACAAAATGGCGTTGTAGGAAAGGAAGAACAGACTCTAGTCGAGATGGCTAGAACGATGCCGATGAGTATAGCACACCGAGGAGGTTTTGGGCGGCTATTGCTACACTTTGCCATATTTCAAACCGTGTTTTTGAGACCGCTTTTGGGCAAGACTTCATATGAGCTTTGTTTTGGCGAGAAAACCCTTTGTCTCTCACTTTCGAGTCTTTGGATCGAAGTGTTTTATTCTCAAGACAGGAACCTAGATAAATTTGAATCAAGGACTTGTGATGGTTTATTTCGGGTTATCCCGCTCATTCGAGGGTTTTCGGTTTTTAATGTTGAAACTAACATTGCCCAGAGACATGCAATGTCACTTTTGATGAGACTAGCCCCGAGCTAGATCCGATGTTTCTGTGACTTACAGTGACAGAGAGCATTTTTGTTGAAGAAGATGAGGATGAACTTGATATCGCTCCTCCACCTATTGCCGATGTTCCCGCCAAGCTCCGTAACTCACCACGATCGCTTCACCTCCAATTGAGGCTCTCTGCCAGACTTCTTCATCGCTAGACTCATGAGGTTGAGGAGATACTATCTCCCCAGCGCCCCCTTGCACATTCGAAGCAACACCTCCGGATCGATGATTGGTAATTCCATGAGCGAGTCACTCGCCTGTATCATGATCTGAGTCTTTTCTCTCACTCTGATTTGTAGCTTCTTTTGAACCCAAAGATATATCACATGCTTTATCTCGATGCTAGTTGGGTCAATGCCATGCATGAGGAGTTAGAGAATTTTGAAAGAAATAAAGTTTGGAACCTTGTAGAACCTCCTAGTGGTCATAATGTTATAGGAACCTGCTGGGTGTTCAAAATAAACAAAATGAGGATGATTCGTGGTTAGAAACAAGGCTAGGTTGGTAGCTCAGGTTTTAGCCAGTTGAGGGGTTAGATTTTGATGAGACCTTCGCTCCTGTTGTTAGATTAGAAGCCATTCAAGATTTGCTTGCATTTGTCTGCATCTAAAGGTTTTAGGTTGCATCAAATGGATGTTAAGAGTGCCTTTCTGAATGGTTTTATAGAGGAGGAAGTGTATGTTAGGCAACCCCCTGGCTTTGAGGATCCCAAGCACCCTGATCGTGTCTTTAAGCTATCCAAAGCCTTGTATGGTCTTAAGCAAGCCCCTAGAGCATGGTATGATAGGCTTAAGACCTTCTTGCTTAAGAATGATTTTGAAATGGGAAAAGTTGATAAGACTCTTTTCATTCTTAGGCATGGCAATGACTTCCTGCTTGTTCAGATTTATGTAGATGATATTATCTTTGGTGGTTCCTCTCATGCTCTTGTTTCCAGTTTTTCTGAGACCATGTCCAGGGAATTTGAGATGAGCATGATGGGCGAGCTCAATTACTTTCTGGGGCTACAAATCAAGCAGTGCAAGGAAGGGATCTTCATCCATCAAACGGTACACCAAGGATTTGCTCAAGCTGCTTTTGAGATGGGTGATTGTAAGTCGATCGCCACTCCCATGGCGATTTCGATCGCTGGGATCCAGATGAGGAAGGAGAAGCCGTGGATCAACGCGAGTACCGCAAAGATGATCGGCTCCTTCAGACTGACGGCCTCAAGACCGACATCCACTTCGCGGTCCGCCTCTCAGGCGAGGTTTCAGCGCCACCGAGGACTTCACATCGCTAAGCCGTTAAGCGATTTTCGGTATTTACACTCTACCCTTCAAGATGGCATTTGGTATTCTTGTTCTTCTTCGTCCATTCGGGGTTTTCATATTCGATTTTATGGGTCAGAGGCTAGATAGGAAGAGCACATCCGCACATGTCATTTCTTAGGCACTTCTCTTGTCTCTTGGTCTTCTAGGAAGCGGTCTTACATTCCACAATCCACTTTGTTTAATATGTAGTCGCCGCTAGTTGTCAGAGTCGATTTTGTGGATGGTCTCCACTCTTAAGGATTTTGGGTTAACTTTTGCTAGTGTTTCTCTCTTCGTGACAACACTTCTGCTATTAACATTGCTAAAAACCCAAAGGCAACATTCTAGGACCAAACACATAGACATTCGCTATCACTTCCTTAGAGACCACGTTGAGAAGGGTGATATTGTGTCGCATTTTGTGGAGTCCGAGGCTCACCTAGCCGATATCCTCACCAAGCCTTTAGACCCAACAAGGTTTGCCACCTTGAGGAGTGAGTTAGGGGTAATTTATCCCTATGGGTTGGTTTGAGGGGGAGTTGGATCTTTTCTGATCTTTCCTTGTTCATTTGATCTTTTCTTGATTTTCTTTTGAACTTGTTGATCTTTTTGATCTTTTAGGCTTTTTGAGCTTTTCTTGCATCTCATTGTATCATATTGCATTCATATGAAAAATCCAAAAAGATGCATTGTAATATAAGCTTTTCGCTTATCTTTTAAAATTGATGAAGCTTTGCTTATTACCCTTTGGAGCTTTAGTGTTTCAAATTCTTGCTCAATGCCATGTCTAGTTCTTTGACTTGCTAGAATTATCATGCTTTCACATGTGTAGCTAAGTCTTTGTTGTATGAGCTAGAACTTGAAAAACAACTTGAACTAAGAAACTAGCAATTTGTGAATTGTTTAGCCAGTTGCGCAATTAGTGCTCCTTTTATGACATTGGCCATGTCAAAATTGCTTTGTTAGCTCTTGAATCTAGCTTTGATCATTACTTGAGCTTCTTGTGTTCTTGAGAATCTAAAACTGCTCTTGTGAAAATGAAAAATCAATATTCAAGATTGTCTTATGCTTAAATTGTGCCAAACTACTTTATGAGACTGCATGTCAAAGACATGAACTTGGAGATAGTTTGATGATCCAGACGATCTCATGGGGACTGCTTGTCACAACTGACATGAACCTCAAGATTTGTCACCCTAGTAGAAGCTTAGGAAGAGTTTGTGGATGGCTCCTAGTCCAAGATCTTCTTCACTAAGATATACCTTTAATCAACTTTTGGTCAAGCTTAGGATGAGTTTGTGGATGGCTCCTAGTCCGAGATCTTGTCACTAAGTTAGATCATTAGTCAACTTCAATATTCATTGCAAATGAAAAACAGTTGAAAAATGGGCGTTTGAGAAAATTGAGCAAAATGATTTAGGACTTGTTTGTCTCTTAATGTGGTCTTTGACATTTTGACATGGCCACTATCATTTTAGGATCCCTGTTGATGAACTTGCTAGATTTGAAGCTTTGCTTAAAATGCTAAAACTCATTGCTTTATATTGAGCCTTCTTGCTTAGCTTTGTTATATATGTCTTATCATGATCTTGCTAGCACTGTTAGGCTTGATATGTTGTTTGTGCAACTTTAGAAATGCTAGCTTGTTCTTTTGGGTAATCTCCAAAGCTTCTTGTATTCAAAAATTGAAAAATACAAAAAATTTGAAGCCACTCCATTGCATTTCATGCATGCTCCATCTTATGTTTTTTCCTCATTCTGCATTTGTTATCTCTGGACGAGAGGAAGGCGTGATTCCTTGATGACTCCATTGTCAAAGGGGAGAAGATATTGTAAAATGTTAAAATGAGAGAAGTTGTTTGGGAGAAGATGTTTGAAAAAGGGGAGCTACTTGGAGAAAATTTGAAATTTGAGGATCATAGTGAGGGGAGTTTTTATTTGCTTTCTTATGGTCTTATTGCCTTTTTCTGAACTTGAATTGCAATTCTTGATCCTCACAATGATCAAAGGTCAATTGAACAATTGTTCTTTCATATGGACCTTAAGTGAGATTTTGACCTTTTCGAAAATGAAGCTTTCTCACCTTTTTTTTGTCGTATCTCACTTGTCGATACTATTCTCGAGCCGCTTGGTCATTTCCTTTGCTTTTTCTTGCATTTGGACCAAGTTGTGCCTTTGAGCGAAAACAACGTGTTTTTACTTTTCAAACCTCTAAATTTACATTTGTGGAAAATTGCCAATGTGTTCATCAAGGGGGAGATTGTGGATATCATGGGGATATGCCTGAGATCTTAGGATGATGTTACAATTGGCAATGTCGCTGACGGTTTGTCGAATCACGGTTTTCGCAAAGTTTCGCCTGTCAAAGCTCGAAGCGGTCCGACCGCCATGGTGGCGGTCGACCGCCATGCTTTGACTTGGTTTCTCTGAATGGTCATCGGCGGTCGACCGCCCAAAGTGGCGGCCGACCGCAGTGGAGCTGGTCGACCGGCTTTGCTTGAGCGGTCGACCGCCATTGTAATCATGTGGATTTTGGAGTCAGCCAAAATAGAAGGTGTAGGCAAGTGAGAAGGTGCTTCGCACTTGGTCTCATAATTTTGGAGCTTCCAGCAAAAGTTCTATTGGTTTGAAAATTCCAAGAGGTTTCAGATTTTCGTGATGAAATTTTTGTTGTCATGGATCGGCGGTCGACCGCCTTTGGTCAAGCGCCCGACCGGAGCTACGACCGCCAAGGTGGCGGTCGACCGTTTGGATCTGGTTCGCCGTCGCCGTATGCGGCGATGTTTGCTTGTTAGGTCAAGTTCATGGGTTTCATGGCATATGTGTTGCATGATGCATGTTTTGACTAACGAGGTCAAGTTGTGAAGAACTTGTTCCCGGATTCGATTTTTTTGTCTATTGATGTGCAAAGTTGCTTGGAGGTCAATGACGGTCAACAGCGAGGATGATCGGACTAAGCTTGGAGAGCCGAGGTCCGTAACGATCGGGGATGCCAGCGAGGTCAATGAAGTCAAGCATTGCGCAAGAGGGACAAAGGTAACCGAACCGCGCATTGGGCGACGGGTTCGATCAAGCGGCGGGTTGGTGCAAGTGCCATGGTGGTTTCGTGGGAGCCGGATGGGAGAGACTTGCCGACATGAAGAGAGCCACTGGATCAACCTACACGGCGAAGCATGGAGATGCTTCACGAAGATGGAACTCGGTCTTTGCAAAGATCGAGAAGGGGTATTTTGGTAATTTTACCAAATACCGCCTTTGGTGACCTTTGCAAACCACGCGCAAGATGGCGCAAGGTGAAGTGGATTAGGTGAAGAGATGAAGACGGCGCTTTAAAATGCGTGCGTGTGTGACCCGCTTGTTTTGGGCCTTAACGGAGCCCATTAGGTTACTCTTCTAGAAGGTCTAAGTCTCCACTATAAATAGAGGAGGGAGGTGGCTGCACCCCCTCAACCCTTTCATTGTGTTTGAAACCCTAGTTTTGCTTAGGGAGAGGATTAGTGGAGGTTAGGGTTCTAGAGAGTTGGATTTGATTTCGTGCTCATGTATTGAGTCTTTGTCCTCCATTGATGGAGTGGTTGTAAACCAATACCATATCAAATCAATCCAAAGAAAGTTCTTTCAAAGATGAGTTCGCTTTGCTTTCTTTCTCTCTATTTGATGATTTTGAGTCTTTCTTTGATCCGCGAAGTTTTGGTTGGTTTCTTGCCGTGATCTAACTTGCTGCGACATGTGGGAACCCATCTAGGATCATCTTGATCATCAATCACCCACGAGCAAGTCTCTAGATCATATTTTGCATTTGGCTCCGCTTTTGAACCTCCTTCGCTCAAACTGAAAAAGATAGGAACTTTGGCATGGATCTCTGAAATCTTTGATTGGAATAGGTTCCTAATATCTTTAGGAAGGTGTGGTTCAAATTTCGTGAAGTTTGGCCTTACGGATCAAAAGTTAGGTCGTTTTTTCGCTTTGGATTGTCGGGCTGATTTTGCTGATTTTCCTGCTCATCGTCAGAGCGGTCGACCGCCCATTCCAGAGGTCGATCATAGGCAAACCGGCCGACCGCCCCCGTGAGAGGTCGACCGCCCAACACTTTGAGATTTGAGTTTTTGGTTATTTTTGGGTGTTTTGCTTTGGGGTTTGGATTGGATTCAATACTAGTCTTCCAACAGATCGGTATATTGATCTTCATAGCTTCCATAGCTATTGGAGTGAAATTTGTGTTGAATCCATCTTTTGTGAAAAAGTGAGCGTGCTCCTATTCACCCCCCCTCTAGTCGCCTTTTCGGTCCAACACACCTGTCAGGTGGTTTTCTTTTTATTTCTTTCCGGCAGAAAATCTTCGCTGACGTCAGCGCCACGTCGTAAATCCGGATTTTTCTATTAAGAAATAATTCGGGTAATTCTAGAATTAGGGTTTCTTTTAGATTCAATCTTCCAAAGCCCATATCTTTTGCATCCGAACTCTGATTCAGTCCATTCAAATTCCTAAATTCATCTAAATTAAAGATCTAGCTATATGAGTTTTTTATTTAATTTTTGGTGTTTGTTTTGTCTCTGTTATTTATTTATTTGGTTTATTCGCCTTGTTTGCGATTAGACGTTGATACTCCAGGAAGCTTTGAGCAAGGAGGAGTCTACCAAGATCAAGATCAATCTCAAGATTTATTCCAAGGCAAGCTGTAGTCCTTTGATCATATTGAACTTAAGATTTCAAAAGTATATTGTTTTATACAATTGCATGCTATCTTTATATAAATTGTTTCGGGGTTAGTTATTACCTGTTGTCATTATGCCTCATTTGATTATTTGATTGCCATGAATCCTTTGTCACCCTAGCATGGATAATTTTAGGTGGACATATCTATATCACCAACATGGGTATCGTATAGATGCTTAGTTACGATGGGTTCATCATCACATGTGTCATAATGATTAATCTTGACTTAATGATATATGGAATCGTAGTGGTATGTCACTGTTGTTAAAACTTGTGTACCATGACTGGGTGTGTCATTGGTCTTGGTTAACTAAATGGTTTTCGCTCAGACAAGTGGTTGGTGGATAGTGGCGGTGTTTCTAGACGCTGTGGGTTTGTGGTAGTTCTCGCCTGAGTAGCTTGTTAAGGACTTAATCTTGTGCGCCATTGAACTAGGCCTTTTCGTACAACCACATGCCTGGTATGGGACAGGCCTAACCTAGTAGGTTATTGAGTTTTGGCTTTTGACTACTCAAGCCGTATTTGGGTGGAGGTGTGTATCCTTTTCTAAAGCCACATCGCGGGACGGTTCGCCGCATCCCTGTCCAACGTTGTACGTCAACCACGATGAGGTTTTGAGTGGCTGTAGGTACAACGGGAGAGTCAATTGTTGAGATGAAACCTCTGAAAGGTTTTGTTATGATTGGTGATCGCTACACTGGTTATATCTTGTGGGTAAAGTGTACAACCTCTGCAGAGTGTTAATTGATATATTCGAATAGCCGCGTCCTCGGTTATGGACATTCCCGGGGATTTCACACGGGAGATAGAGTTTATTTAAAATGAGTCGGAGTGTGAATGAGATGTTCACTTGATGAATATAATGTTTGTTTGGTGAACAGGGATTTCACTTGGTGGTTTGTGTCGATGGGTGAATTGTGGATTCACTTATCATTGGTTTGATTGGGAAGTGAATGGGAAGTTCACTAGTTGTTTCAAAGAAATTGTTTACTTATTTATTATTGTTTTCAACTACACATTTCAATCTATTTATTGTATTTATCGTAAATGTTGCTTTCTGCAAAAGAACCATATAGCTAACCTTGTCAAGCCATGCATGAATACTATTTGCATACATTTCCCTACGGTTTGCTGAGTACATTCAAAAGTACTCATGGCTTGTGCCCTCTAATTAATCAGCAGTTGAAGAATATCAAGCTGCTTAAGAGTTCTTCGCCCAGGTGGATCATGAAGGTTTTGCGGATTAGGATGCGTTCTCCACTCGATTGCCTGTGGGCATGTTGATTGGCCTTTTGAAGAGTTTCGTTCCGCTGCAAGAGTTTATTTGTTTCTTTAGCCCTGCGTGACAAGTTAATTAAACGTTGACCATAAGGTCCAGTTATTATTATTATTTGTACTCTAAGATCTTTTTAGTTAAATCGAATAAATGGATGGTATTTCATCACTGTTTTCTGTGTGAGCTAGCTACTGATCTGGGATTAGTTCAGCATACACAGAGGGTTCCTGAGATGCATTTTCGGGTCCCGACAACTACATGGGCCAAATAAGCCCATTACAAAGTTTGACTCAAACTAACCCTTA
Source organism: Phyllostachys edulis (assembly GCA_036346405.1). Taxonomy (NCBI): domain Eukaryota; kingdom Viridiplantae; phylum Streptophyta; class Magnoliopsida; order Poales; family Poaceae; genus Phyllostachys; species Phyllostachys edulis. The sequence continues at coordinate 77,191,379 of CM070551.1, read as the reverse complement.
AGGGGATTCGGATACAAGCCTTGTAGGCTAAGGAAAGGTGGCGCAGCACCAAGTAGAGGGTGGTCAAACTCTTTGAGTTGGAGGCCACAAATTCTTCATCTCCTTTAGGGTGGCTTTTAAGTCCTGAAGTCCTCGCTGGAATTGTGGCCATTATTATTGCCTTCTCCTTCCTTGATGCACATCAACTCTTTGTTGTCCATCCCTAGATTCCTAAGCACAAGCAAATCATCTCCATTAGGCAGCATCATAGAGTTCTTAAATAATACACTCAGCCCTAGAAATGAATTTACCTGATAATTGAGTTGATGATCACGTGCCCGAGTAATTGGACCTTGCCCTTTTTGTGTTTAATGACATAGGGAAAGACTCAATAAACTCAACCCACTTAGCATGTCTACGGTTCAGGTTGGTTTGACTCGCATATGCTTCAAATATTCATGATCAAAATGTATTACAAACTCTTTGGGCCACAAATAATGCAGCCATGTTTCCAAAGTTCGAACTAGAGCATATAATTCTTTATCATAGGTAGAATAGTTAAAACTAGGCCCACTTAATTTTTCACTAAAGTAAGCAACAGGTTTTCCTTCTTGAATTATCACACCACCAAGACCTATACCACTAGCATCACATTCTAATTCAAAAGTCTTGCTAAAATCAGAAAGTTGAAGCAAAGGGGCGTGTGTCAACTTATCGTTGAGAGCGTCAAAAGTTTGTTGTTGTATGGTTCTCTAAGTAAAAGGGACACCCTTCTTTGTAAGTTCATTCAGCGGTGTAGCGAGGGTGCAGAAATCCCAAACAAAACGCCGATAGAAACCAGTGAGCCTGAGAAAACTCCGCACTTGTGTGACCATTTTAGGAGGCGGCCAACTCTGGATAGCGATGATCTTGGCTTGATCAACTTCAATGCCCTGTGGAGTAACAACATAACCAAGAAAAGAGACTCGATCCGTGCGAAAGGTGCACTTCTCAAGGTCGGGCCGGCGGCCAGCGGCATGAACGTGGCGTGAAGGGTGCGACAAGCGACGCAACAAGCGGCGCGGGAGGCCTCGCGGTGACGCGGTTGGCGCGGATGGCCTGCAGGGCGTGCACGGGTGGATCGTCGAGCGCCGACATCAGGCCGGCAGGGCCGCGCATGGGAGCACATGCATGGCGCGTGGCTCAGTGGCTGGTGGCACGGCGTGGAGGAAGCATGGTGCTGCCATGGTCGAGGTGAGATATGAGGCGCGACGGTATACTCCGGTACATTGCTGGTACACTGAGCTATGATTGTCATTATGCGAAGAAGTTGGAGGGGCCATGGTTTGTCGGCTACAGCGATAGCGACATGGCCGATGACATCGATGACTGCAAAAGCATGATGAGAGTCCGAAGGAATCCGGAGATGGAAAGTGAGGTGGAGTACATCAAGACCGAATAGCAGCTATCTGACATTCTGACAAAGGCACTGGGCTGCGTCAAGTTCCAGGAGCTACGCACAAGGGTCGGTATCGTCGAGATCAAGAAAGCGCATCAAGGTTTAGGGGGGTGTTTGTTGATTAATCATGTGAGTAGTTTTTCTTGTCTTTACTACTTGTAATGTTTCCTTTATTTGCATTGGCGTTCATTGTTGGAAACGTAAGGACGTAGTGGCTCAGTTTTGCATGTAACATATTTAGTAGCTATTTTGCATGTAACGCATGTAGTATTAAGTGAGCAGTTACTTATTTTGCTAGTACAAATAAAAGAAGAAAATGCAGAAAAGCTACGGCAGTTCAGCAGCACCAAATATTGTTGTCTTCTGTTTGTTGTCTAGAGAGCGTGTGTGTGTTTATGTCCAGGCGTGCGTAGACACCGGCAGGGGCTGACACTCACGACACTTGTGTCAAAAATTTAATCACAAATTGAATATGACAATAACTTTGAAATAAATTAGGCCTTATGCTCAAAATAAAATCTTGATAATCTAATCAGTCATGTTTATGCAAATCATCAATTCTGACATCACTAAACAGCAAACAATTGACTCTAATTCTCAAGATATCAATTGACAATAATGTATAACAGTGACCAAAAAATGGATCACAGTGAACTGAAGATAGAACTGAATGAATCATAGTGAATCAGAGTAAACAGAAAGTGTGACTGAATGAATCATAGTGGATAGCAAGCATATAACCGAATGAACCAATTGCATCGAACAATAGAAAACAGCAAGTAATCTCCTAGCTCAAGACCAATTTATACTCAATTATCACATTCAATCTCAATTTGACATCAATTCATCATCAAGCACTAACCGAGCCGGCCACAACATCACTAAGCAAAGTCTTCCAGTGCTAGACAATAACACAAATGCAATTCAACTAGCATGGCGCACTTAGCAAAGTAATACAAAACTGAAAAAGATCAAACTCACGGTTCGGATGGCACGGCACTCGAAGCCACCGAGTAGAACCGGGCAAGGCACGCGAAATGCATTGTCTCAAAAAAACCAATTACCCCGTTGTGCCATGAAAAACGGACGAGCTTGACGGGGATACAATGCCAATTCACAAACCGGGACACACCAATGTACGAAGTCGAGGTACAGAGAATGCCACACAAGAGCCAATCAAGATGCATCAGCCAAATGCACCCACAGTGCACCAAACACCAAAACCGAAGCCCTTCTTCAACACAAGATCAAACCAAAGCCAGCCAGTTCCCACCTTCAATCGGCGCAAGTCCAAGCCCCTCACCACAAACTCGATAGAGAAGAGGATGAAAGAGAGGAACAGGGGTGCACAAGTCCCTGACGGTGCCGGGTCCAACCACTGCAGCGCAACGGCTCTCGAAGCCCCAAAATCCAAAGCCAAATCGGGGAAGAAGAAGAATCAAAAGGGGGAATTGCTCACTGATTTTGGGTGAAGAAAAGAGAGGAAGGAGCCACCTTAAGGAGGAGGAGGAGGGGAGCCGCGGTGGTAGCCAAAGGCTAGCACCCGAAGCGCACGAGCTGCCCGCACCTCCAGCACCACCGCCGCTTGTGAGAGAGCCGCCCCAGCTGCCATGCTCCATGAGATAGGGTTGGAGACTGAGTCTCCAACCATATCTCATCCATTTCTTCTCACTGATAGGTGGGCCCTACTCCTTTTTTATTTTCTTTTTCCATTTCTTCTTTTCTCTAATTGAGAAATTATGTCGGAACCGAACATGCAAATTCAGACCCTCTGTGTATTCTGAACTAGTCACATGATTAGTAACTAGTTCACAGTGACAACATCGATGATAATCATATCCATACACAAAATAGCTAAGAAATAAGCAAATTATTATTAAACAATAGAAGCAGACCTTATGGTCAAAATTTACATACTTTGCCACACAGGGCATAAAAGTCTAATAAATAAATCCTACAGCTGGAAGAAAACAACTCGTGGTAGCCATCCGACATGCCCTTAGGCAATTGAGTGGAGAGCACATCCTAGTTCGCATAGTCCTCAAATTACTCCTCCTTGTAGAACTCTGGATTCTCGGATTCTTCCTCAAAAACTAGTCAACAATGGTATAAAGTCATGAGTACATAAAGTACTTAGCAAGTCATAGAGAATAGTATGCAATTAATATTCATGCAAGGCTTGAACAAGGAATGGTTGTATGGTTATTTTGCATAAAGCAATATTAACAATAAATATGGTAAATAGATTAAAAAGCATAATTGAAAAGATTATAAATAGATAAACAATTGCTTTGAAACAACTAGTGAACTACCCATTCACTTCACAACCCACAACCAGTGAACTACCCATTCACTTCCCATCCATTCCACCATCCAAACATTTTATGAAAACTCTATCCCTCGTGTGAAATCACCAAGCATTGTCCATAAGCGGGGACACGGATGTTCGAACAGTTTTAACATTCTGCAGAGGTTGTACAGCTTGACCCAAAGAGATAATCAACTTATAATATCGGCCATAACATGCTTCCGTAGGCATGCAACTAAATGATTACCACAAGGCTTTTACAAAGTTCTGTCTTAACCTGGTTCTACCCGTTAAGGTTTCCACCACTGACTGGTTACATCCATCACAATCGAGCCCCCCTCTGGCGCCATGTGAATCTACTCGTAAATCCTGGAACCCACACCACACATGACAGAAACCAAAATCAAGACATTACTAATTAATTAGTCAGGTACATCCCATACTAGACATGTGGTTGTACGATAAGGCCCAGATCAATGACGCACAAGATTAAGTTCTTAGTGATTACTCAGGCGAGTCCACCTCATCCAAAATGTGCTACACACACCCCCTTTATTGCACGATCAATCACCTGAGTATGAAACCATTTTTTTAACCAGGCCCAATGGCATCACCTACCATGGCATAACAAATTTTATAATTGTGGCCTCGCACCACAATTCAATATATCATTAAGTCAAATTTAACATTTTTGAACATATGATCATGAGCCCATAGTAACTAAGCATCACTAGGCATAACTATGTTTCCCATGTTGGTATTAAAATACGTCCAACTAAAATCAACCCTTCCTATGGTGTCAAAAGATATATGTCATTCACAATTATTCAAGGTGGCATAATGTCAAATAGGTATTTAAATATTCCCAAAAACAATTAATATAAAATTAGCAATGCATGTTGATTTAAAATAATATAATTTTGTAAAAATTGGTACAACATGATCAAAGGTCTACGACTTGCCTTAGTCGAAGGTCAGAGTTAATTATGCAGACTGGTCCACGAAAGCTTCGGAAATGCTGGAATCTATACACATGCAACGAGACAAATAAATAATGATAAATCCAAATTAAATCCAAAAATTATCAAATTATTACCAAAAGAAATATATTGAATTTATATGAATTTAGGAACAAGAATCAACGATATCAGAGTTCGTATGAAGGAGAACGAACACTAGGAAGTTTTGCTGGAAAGGAAATTCCAGGAGAAAGAGAAGGAGGACAATATTCTAGAAAATATTCTTCTTCAGCATTAAATGGTTAAATGAAAAATGCTGACATGAGGGTCCCACTTGTAAGTGGCACGAAGGAAGAAATGAAGAAGAAATAGAGCAATAGAAAGCAGAGCAAGCGGTGGGCGGCTCAAGGGCGATGATTTCATCGGCGGCAACACGGGGAGGCATGGTGATTGAAAAAAATGGAATAGAGGTGGGGTGGTGGTCCTCTGGGTGGTGGCGACATGGCTAGGGCGGTGATGTGGCGGCGGCGGTAGAGGCGCACAGGCACACGGAGGCGGCGGTGCTCTGGTGGCAGCCGGTGTCGGGCGGCGAGCACTAGCTCGGCGGCAGCAAGAGGAAGGTGGTGATGGGATCGGGGTGGTACAGGGGTGGCTGAGGAGGTGCGGCGACGATGACCGGTGACAAAAATGGTGGAGCGGCGGCGACGACATGCTCCAACGACGGGAAACCCAAAATTGAGGAGGGGGATGGGTGGAGAATGACTGGGAACATGACGTGACACGATCAATTTGGCTCAGAACCCACCGGAGAAGAAGATCAATGCAAAACGACGTGGACGGCGTTGGAGAAGAAGGTTGATGGCTTTGTGCATTCCGAGAAAACGAAGAGGATTATGATGATGGGGTTTGGGGTGAATCGAAGAGGGGAGCAAGGACACGTGGTGCTCCCTTTATAGGGTGGAGGCGGCACTCGGAACGATGGGGAAAAGGGCGATTGTTTCGCTTAACAATGAATGACAACAGGAAATGACAAAATTGAGAGTGTGGGATGATGGTGGCGGGCAATTCATGGTTGCATAAGGTGGGCGACAATAATGGGGTCATGATGCCTCTGACGGAAGTGGAAAAGATGCTTTGTGCACGATGAATGGATGGTGGGAGTGGCCGGCGTGAGTGTGCGGTGGAGGGGAGGTGGGGGTGGGAGTGGCGCAGGGACCAAGGGGAGGCGATGGCTGGTGCCAGTGGCGCGGTCGGTACGGCTGAGACGAGGCAGCCGCTGGAGTTGACAACCTCTGCCATCGCGTCGTCGTCGAAGAGCAGCACGTGCCACCCCACGATCTCTAGATCCATGGGTGAAGTAAGGTTTTCTTCTGCCTTCGCCTTTGCCTTCACCTTCACTTACATTCGGTTCCACGAGGCGGCGGGTGCATGTACCAACTAATGGAGCTCTAGGGTTTCGATTGGCGAGAGGCGTCAGAGTGGGAGGAGGAAGAACGCAATGGAGACGATGGTCGGGAGGGAGGTGGTCAGGGATGAAGTCCGGACTCGGGAATGAGACCAGCGGCGACGAGGACAAAGAACCCGACCCGAGGAGACGTGGATTTTCTCCGCCGTGGATTAGGCCAAGTTGGGCCGAATTTTCTCTGTCCCGGCGTCACCCAAACGCCCCTACAGGCCGGACCGGGAAAAATTACCACGAGATGATTTTTCCCTGGGAATGGGCGGGGATCCCGACCGGGATTGGTACTCCCAAACAAAGCCTTAGGGTTTATCTCGCAGGCCAGTAAGGCACAAAATGAATCCATCGGAATGAGAACTCACGACTCGATCGTGATTGCTGCGAGGCCCAATTACAGCTCCTTTGGAAATTTTGGTGAGCTAGGGTTGTTGTGCCGGTGCTCAATGCGCAACAGCGCAATCTGATTGAAAATTACTCGTGTGCTCGTCAGAGCCCCACGAAATGGCATGCACAATTACAATATTACCCTTGAAAAAATATACTGCATCATACTTCCGGGTGTAGTACATCAATATCTATCCTAACTAAACTAGTCCGTTGGATTGAAAAGAATAAACGGCCCATAATAACAAGAGGTACAGTAAAAGAGCTCTTTGTATTTACCTTCTAGCTTTGGCGGCATGCACACGGATGAGCTGACAAACTTAGTTTACATGCTTGAAAATCGGAAAATCAAATCATCACAAAAATTAAGTGATGCAGAAGTTTTCAGGCTCTAGGACAGAGTAGATTGTAAACGGGATTATTGAAGATGTGTTGGGCCACATGTTAGTGAGACATTAAGTGGCATTTTGGTAATTGTACATGAACTGGTGTGACAAATATGCCAATCCCCATTGTAAATTGTAGCTTCAATTGTCTGGCGGCATTATGTCTGCAAACATGGCATGCCATCCATCATGAATTTGGTCGTAAACTGCAATGGATACTACAGGCAAGGCCTCGTAGTCATAGATAGAAACATTATACTGGCATAGTGACTTTGTCAGATGTGCTTTTTCTTCGAAGTTTTGGCCTTTCTTTTTCTTTTTCGTGGCCAATTGTCACGGACGCCAGGATGCCGAGCAAGAGACACAGAAGCAAAGGCGAAGGAGGCACGGGCAAGAACAGAAGTGCAGAACAGGTTTCACAAATCCCAACTCTAATGTCCGGTTGCAAAATTTGTCTGGATGGTGGCTAGCTGCTCTTTTGTTTTTTCCAGATTCCCAAGAAATGTCCAACACATGTTTGGTTCAAGGCTGGGCAGTTTTACTGGTAAGATGGAAAAACTAATGGCTGTTGGCATAGCTGCAGTCCTTTGGACGATCTGGAAGGCAAGAAATCTGGCGTGTTTCCAAAAGAAAAATGCCTCAAGATCCAGTTTCTCTGATTTATGCTATGTCATTGGTTAAATTGCTGGGCAAAATTGCAGGAGGAAGAAGAGGGCATAATCATGGTGGGCGCCAAGTTGCTAGGGCAAGTCGCAGCGGAGGTGCTCCAGGGCAGCAGAGGCTGGGCGCCAACAGTACGGAGACTTGAAAGTTGAAGTGCAAAGAAGATGGCGGACTGAGAATGATTCTGGAGATAAAATCTGGATGTTCTGTAATGATGCTGGCTCATGTGAGGTGGGGAGTTTTTCGAGGTCTGATGATGTTCGATAGACTAGTATTTTGTAACAAGATGTTACAGGTTTGCTTTGCATTGCAGCCTGTCATGTTGCCTTTTCATTTCTTTCTGCTTTTCTTTTCTTTTGAACTATGTAGCAATTGGGTTTGTCTTAATAGAAATAAATTGTATACTGATAAGGATCTCCATTGTCTAAATACAAATCCCAACTGGCTGGACTCGTTCTCACTGCCCATTTGCATTCCTATGCAGAACTAAAGGCCCGAAGTCCCTGGTCCCAACTATAAGCAGGGACAGACCTAGGTAAAAAAATGAGCTGGAGCACAAGTAAACTGTCGGAGTTTCTCTGCTGAGCTAAGCGAGGATGCAAAAACTAAAATTTGAGTGGCTCAACCGTCCCTGGCTGTAAGGCTCAAAGAGGACCCTATAAAGAACAATCCTATGCTTGTAAAAATCAAGGAGTCCTTGATGCATCACACATGCATGATTCAATTGGGTCTTTGCGTTGACATATACGGCAGCGCGACATGCATTAATTATTTGATGCCCGGTTAGATTGGCAGTGTTGTGTTTATGTTTCGGTACGACATGGTCATCTAGCCGTTGATTATACTGATACAAAAACTTATATGGTCAAGATGTTTTCTTTTTTCGATTAATATGGGAATTTCTAGATTTTTATTTTTCTTGGATTAACATGGTGATTTCTAGCTTTTTCACCTCCTAGGACTAACGTAGGAGCTTATAGGAGAACCTCCAATTAGTATAGATATAGGTAATGCTCCTGTTCGGGCGCCCAAATCGAGTAGAAAAGGTCGGACGTTGCATCGCCTACATGACTCACCACGTGACTCACTGTTACGACTGACTCCAACCACGTCACCACTGCTCAATCCACTTTCCCAACCACATCGTCTTCTCCACTTCAACTTTTCTCCTTTCCCATGTCTCTCTTCCACTCCCTTTTCATCTCTCGCTCGCTCTAAAGCTTCATCCCCGCGATCTTCCAGTCCGAGGAGCCGGAGGCTGGCGGCGGCGGCACGACAGTCGAGCTACACGAGTTCCAGTTATTCGGCCACGACAACCACAACAGTGTGGTGTGGCTGTTCAACGACCCGACGCTGGAGGGCGAGGACCACCACCTGAACCACCGGCAAGCCAGAACGGGGCGGCCCCTGAGTAGTAGCGACAGGCGTTCAACGCATACTCACGGTACCAGCCGGCGCATGGGCTCACATTCGACGTGCCGCTGAGCTGGGGCGAGGCGTCCACGGTGCTCAAGGCCGGCATGGGGCTCGCTGGCAGTACCAATCCGGTAGCGTCCAGCGCCACAATCGTGAGTAGTTTGGTTCTCTTGATCCCCTGAAAATAAATGTATCAAATTCTTTAATTTGCATCCAATAGCAAATTAGGACTCTGAAGCTTTAGTTTTTTTATGTTGCAACAATTGGTCCAAAAGGTTGCAGGGAGCGTTTTTTATTGTTGCGATGTTGTTGCATCAAATGTTGCGGCAAGAGATATTTTTTGTTGCAACAGTGTGTTTGATTTGTTGCACAAGAGTAAACTTTTTGTTGCAACCATTTTCCTGATGTTTCCTCTTTTGTTTTGATTTTGAGATTTTTGAGATGTTCTATCCTCTTCTTTGAAATGTTGCATATGGCATCTGACTTTTTTTATATGTTGCAGTCTTTTTTGTTATGATCGTTGAAAAAAAATGTTACACACGTTCTTCCTTTTTTTTTTCTTGCATCAGAGCGTATGATCATACGTCTGAGCGTTAGTTGCTCTCTATAGATAGATAGATAGATAGATAGATAGATAGATAGATAGATAGATAGATAGATAGATGGGGTAATTAGGTCAATGAGATCGTGTTAGAGCGTAATCAAAGGAATGACACTCCGTTCTCCTCGGGTTGAAAAATAATATCGAGAACATCGAAAAATTAGACAAATGACATCCTGGCTAGTTACCTCCGTTTCTAGAATTTTTTAAATATAGAAACTAAGCTCAAAACATTATCATTTTTTATGCAGTCTCCCGATACAGTTTAATTGCTTGTGTATTTTTTTTAAAACTTTATACATTCTGATTTTATCTCTAAAATTCATTTAATTATATTGTTTGTAGGAATTTTATAATATAGAAAATGAGGTCCAAACATTATGAATTTTTTTAGGCTCCTTACATAGTGGACTTGATTATATAATTTTTCTAAAATTTTACAAATTAAGTAATGCAATTTTATAATGTCCATGTGTGAGAAGTCTAATATTTCATAATATAAGGACATTATGAAATTGTATTAATTAATTTTGTAAAACTTCGAAAAATTACACAATTAAGTGTACTATGTAAAGAGCTGAAAAAAATTATATTGTTTGGACCTCATTTTCTATATTAGAAAATTCCTACAAACAAGTATAATTAAATGAATTTTAGAAACAAAATCAGAATGTATAAAGTTTTGAAAAAATACACAAGCAATTAAACTGTGTCGGGAGACTCCACAAAAAAAATTGATAATTTTTTAAACTCAGTTTCTATATTTAAAAAATTCTGAAAACAAAGGTAACTAGTCAGGATGTCATTTGTTTAATTTTTCGATGTTCGCGATGTTATTTTCCAACCCAAGTAGAACGGAGTGTCATTCCTCCGATTACGCTCTATCATGATGTCATTGACCTAATTACCCCTAGATAGATAGATAGATGGATGGATGGATTAACGTGGTGATTTCTAGCTTTTTCACCTCCTAGGATTAACGTGAAGGCTTATAGGCGAGTCTCCAATTAGTACAGATAGATAGATAGATTTATAGGTTTTTTATCTCTTAGGATTAACGTTGGGGCTTATAGAAGAGCTTTCAATTAGTATAGATAAAAATAGATAGATAGGTTGTAAGTGCTACTATTCAGTTGAGATGGAAAAACAGGGAGAAAATAGAAAACCCGACGCAATTAGTTGTCCGTCACCTGCATTCTTGTTCAGGTGTTCATCGTGTTCCACCGTGAAAGCGTGTGTTTGTGAAGTTCTGGGCCAACAGACTGCCGTGCGTGCCGCATGCGATCGCCCCAGCGCGCTGGCTGCACTGCGTGCTCGTGGCCTGCGGGCCTTGCCACGCACGCCAGCCTGCGGGGCCACCACTCCGCCCGGCGCCGCATCCGCTGTTCCTGAGCACCGTTGCCGCTGCTGTCGATTGACGACGCCGACGACCACCGAACCGACATTCACTTCTAGAAGAAGCAAAGGAGGCTTCTTGTTTACCTTGCATGTGCGACATGGTACCGAGAGGATCAGATGATGAGATGGGCAGAGCCGCTGAAGAGGACGGGAAAGCATCGGTGCTGTTAAGGTTTTTTTTTTTTTGTGTGTGTGGATACGTTTTTTAGTTAGCGCTTTTGAAAGAGATGCGCCGCCGAAAAAATCAAGAGTTTTGATAAGTTTGTTTGTTTGCAACAGTTTTTTCCGGGTATTTCAAGAGGGGAGTTAATAGGAGGTGTGGGCTGGGGCCAGGGATGCAATCAAGCGGATACAAATGGATATCGTTTATCTCGTATCCAATTCAATTTTTTTCCTTGCAATCGGAGTCAGACACAGACGGTGTCGGATACGAATACGAATACGGATAGTCTCGGTCACGAATACAGAGCGAATACATGCTGAACCGAATACGGATTATCTCGATCACGAATATTTAGTCGGATATTGCGCGAAAATAGAAACGATATATGTCTCACATAAAAATCAATCAACCATACTATATGTCCAAAATGCAACTGCATTAGCAATTCAACAAACAAATTTAACTGCATCACACTACGACGACGAGTTAGTTAAAGAAGTAGTAACAAATAGCAAATCATAGTGATAGCAATACAAAAGATGTCAGAACCCCAGGGCGTGGAATACCCGAAGATCTTATGTGTATACAGTGATAGTCTCAGGAATAAAGGCTAGCACACACATTCACAACATTTGGCATCACATTTATACATTCATAATCTAAAATAAAGCAAAAGGGACAAACTACTTAAGTTATTACAAACCACGGCCGACCGGCCAAATAAAAGTAGTCATCAAAGCAAGTAAAGTCATAGAGGAAAACATAGTAGTAGTAGTAGCAAAAGTCCAGCGGCATGCCCATCTGATCCCTCAGGCAACCAACAAGGAAGCAAGGCCTAAGTAGAGCTGTCACCGAACCCCTCGGTGCAAGGCGTAAAGAACTCGTTGTCTGGAGTCGGCTCATCTGCAAATTCTAAACCAACAACAGTAGCAAGATTGAGTACTTGTATACTCAACAAGACTTATTGTGTGTCACAAAATCATATTAGATGCAATACTGTCAAATGTATGGCTCTATTCTACAAGTTCTTTTGCTCAAAGCCAAGTTTATTTGCAATAACCATAAGTAATACTCCCTCCGTTCTTTTTTACTTGACGTTTTTGACTTTTTACGGTCTTCAAGATACGGCTTTGACCGTTACTTTTTATAACTATACATTAAGATGTAGTAATAAAATTATAATAGTATGATAGTATTTTTAACAACAAATCTAATAATATAATTTTTATATAGTTAATCAATATAGTTTTAAATCTATTGGTGGTCAAACTTTAAAAAGTTTGACCACAAAAAGTCAAAAACGTCAAGTAAAAAATAATAGAGGGAGTAATTTGCAACGGAATTTGAAAGAACAGTTTATGAAAAAGTAAGTACAGGACAATAAGTAAAGTAACTGAACAAATAACAACAAACACTCACAACCCTACTCGGTTGTAAGCAAAAATATAATCAGGTTTTGCCATAGAAATAGCATTGACAAGTTCATATTCAACCATAGAAATAGCAGTCCTGCTATAGAAATAGCAAATCAGTCATAAAAATGACAATCCACTATAGACATAGCAACAAAGCCATAGAAATGGCAGTTAACTCAACAAATGAAAAACCCCATGTCATTACCCCAATCTTTTGTAACAAAACAGTTTGAAAAACAAAAACTACCGCCAAACCAGCCGCACTAAGCATGCTCATGACCGCGAGCACAGCTATTCGAATAGTTTATCACTCTGCAGAGGTGTACAACTTTACCCATAGTACGCGGTATTTCAATTGCCTAGAATATCCACTACTACTAATCAGCCCATCACAGACGGTTCGGAACCGTCATCACAGACGGTTTTCGAACCATCTGTATTTCTTGGTCTGTGATAACGGGCGGTTATCACAGACGGTTTTTGCGTTAAAACCGTCTGTGAAGGCATAGTATCACGGACGGTTCTGTCTAGGAACCGCGTGGATATGAGAATATCACAAACGGTTCTATCTACTTAACCGTTCGCGATATTCACTGCGTATCCTGACGGTTCGTGGAAAGAACCATCTGTGATATTCTCATATCACAGACGGTTCCTAGGCAGAACCGTCTATGATACTATGCCTTCATAGATGGTTTTAACGCAAAAACCATCTGTGATAGTTCATTATCCTAACTACATTTTTGCTGATTTTTTTGGCTAGCCTTAGGAATTGCTAGCCATGCCCTCTGAAAACAAGCATGCAGAAAAACAGATACACCACAGATAATCAATTGTTCACAAACTCAAACTGATCATTACTCAAAATAAATTACAAAAGATCGCATTTGTTCAAGTATTGTCGCTATAGTTACAATTGGATTACAATTGAGTCAATTATTTGCAGGTGGTTGAGAGGTGTCGGTGGGGTGATGCTCTAGGTCGGTGACGGAGTGAAATTCTCCGGTGTCCTTAATGATATCTGATATGATAAAGGTGCAAAGCTTCCCTCGAATGTCCTTGATCTCTTCCGCAACGAGTACATCTAATTGTATATTCAAGGCCCTGTAAGCTAGCAAGAGTAAAGTGGTAAGCTATATATATTTAAATTTATAATTAGTAAATAATTATTTTGAGATTGACAAACCTCGGATCCTTCTTCCTAGCTCTAAGGATTAGTCGGATAATGATAGCAAACGAGATTGCACATAACTCATCATCTTTTGTTGGCGGGCACTGCAAAAATAGAATTACATATATAGGTATAGTCAGTTCGAGACGCGTTATTATGAAGTATGATATAGGATTATCGTGTTGTAGCGCGTACCGAAAAATTCATCATGTGTGTTAGTTCGGTGCTCTTTCCATCGTATATTCCTTTGTTGGCAACATAATCGATGAACGACCTACATGATTCCAAAAAGTTATCCTCGGCCATTTCAAATGAATGAAGACTACAATAGAGTTATGTATGAAGGAAATGAGCATACCTCTCTAGTATTCCCCTCAGAATGTTGAAATTGTGGTTGCTACGGATTAGGGAATCAAGGTATATCACATGGTTCCTCTTTGGTATAATGACTACGAGGATCCAGTGGTACCTACCCATGTATGTCGCTATAGTCATTAAACCTAAGTTCGTGCTGCGTATAAAGTACAAATGAAATTTGTAGAGCAAGTAGTAACACTTACCCCTCGTTGTAGGGCACCACTATGTACTTCATGTTCTTCTGACGAAGCAATGACTCCATTATGTATTTCTCGATGAAAGACGAGTCTGCTTGGATGGTCTGCAACAATACCACACGTGGGTCGAGGAAACCCACCGGTTCTTTCCATTCCCGGACATTTTTCATCATGTATCTATACATAAGCAATGTGTTGTGATATTTATCGGTATTACGTGAATGTAGAACTTGATTGTATGCACTTACAGTGTCCAACATCGTAGAAGCGAGGCATCGAGGCCAACGAGGTTGAATAGGTCATATAAGTCATTGAAGCCCATGACGAAGTTGCCCAACCCGTTGAAGAAATGCTTATGCTCGTATCTGACGGTGATTCCAGTATCGCACCCCTTCTTTTGGGTCTTCTCCAAGTACCACGCATGCAAAGCCTGACAAGCATATCCAGCGCATTAGTACAGTGTCGGAGCACAACGGTTTTCCGATGATGTAGTTCCCGGATATCCCGGACTTCCCGGACTTAGGAGGCGCCTTAACGTTCGTCGATTTTGATTTGGCCTTAAGGATTGGCAGTGTCTTCCTATGAGACGACTCGGGACCCGATACGACGACACGCTTTTGTTGTTCCTTCGGCGTCTTCTCCATGGGAACCGATAAGGTGGCCTTCTGAGGCGAAATATGAGGTGGAGTGTAACATCCCAAATACCTAAACAGGTGTTTGTTCAAACATAATTAAATGTGTAGAAATTAAAACTTTTTCTCACATCTTGAAAACCCCTAAAACTCTCATGAGATTCTTGTCCAAGAGTTGTGTAATCCAAAACATAAGCTCTTGTTGACCAAAAGTCAAACTCATTTCCCATTTGTCACAAATCTTGTGCCAAACCCTTGGAGATATTTTTCCTTGGTCCTAAAGTTGATGTGGGACCCTCTGAAAATATCACAAGTTGTAAAACTTGTTTGATAAATTTTGGAGGTAAAACAATCCTTTGAACAACCTTAATGAATTTCCTGAGAAAAATGCATTGCATAAAAACCTCTGGAAAATTTATGTGAGGTTAATCTTACCTTCAGCAAGCTCCAGTTAAAATTTCATGAAATTTGGAGTTCAATTGCTATCCCAAACAATTCTGCAAAGTCTCGGTTGTTAAAAACTAAATTTAAAATGGTGCACTGCTCCTTGGCCGAGCCAGATTCAAATCTGGTCAAGCCCAACCCCATCGACCTCCTCCACAGCCTGCACCTCATCGACCTCCTTCCGCTTGATGAGGTCGCAGCCTGCTGATTTACATCCAACCGCCACGACCTCCTCCGCGTCAACACCGCAAGGTCCTCCCTCATTTCACTTGAGGTCATAGCCGTTGGATCAAATCCAACACCATGACCTCCTTCGATATCAATCGCCCATGTTCCTCCCATTTCCACATGAGGTCACACTTGGATCAAAGATCCATGGCCATGACCTCCCCTCACTATTAAACTAAGCAAACCTCCCATTTAATCGAGGTCGAGCCGTGGATCAAATCCAACACCCCTTACCACCTCCTCAAATCTAGCGCACTGCACCTCCCCACCCACGTGAGGTCTCAGGCCGTTAGATGTGGATCTCACTACCATGACCTCTCTTGCGCTGCACAGCTGCCTAAGTCCTCCCTATTCATTATGTGCCCTTGGATTTAAATCCAAAGGCCATGACCTCCACATCTTGTCAGCGCATGCAAACGTAGCGTCCTCCAGAGGTCTGCACTGGATTCAGATCCAACGCCTTGACCTCCTA
This sequence comes from Phyllostachys edulis, assembly GCA_036346405.1. NCBI lineage: Eukaryota > Viridiplantae > Streptophyta > Magnoliopsida > Poales > Poaceae > Phyllostachys > Phyllostachys edulis. Next base: position 77,175,309 of record CM070551.1, on the reverse strand, counting down.
ACTTTTCCTTTATGATTCTGCGTTATGGAAATCGGAGGGCCACGACCTCCGGCCCAAGATCGTGGTGGGACCTCCTCCTAGTCACTTAAAGCGTAACGGTTCAAACATAAAATCTGAGGGTCAGACCTCCCATCCACTTAATCCAACAAAGGATGTGAGGTCCTATTCTTCTTCCACCTTGATGCTGCGTGCGAGCCATGGCAGCAAGGCAAAGTCGAGCCTTGTCACCTCCAACGGCTCGCCTCGCAAGCATTAAATGCGTGTCACCTCTTTCCGCCCCTAGCCCATGTTCTCGACCACCTACTCGTCCCCATCCGTCTTGTCCAAGTCCAGACCTCCCATGGATTCTCCCCATGGGCTAAGCTCACCATGAGCTTAACCCGTGGTTCACAACCTCGTTTTGCCCTAGGTTTAAAACCCCCACTGCTTTTCTTTGGCTTCCTTTACACACCATTGTTCCCTTGCTTGCACCCCTGCTTTGTGAGCTCTAAACCACAAGCTTTCCTTGGCCGCCATTGTTGGAGCTTGAAGCTCGCAGATGGACAAGGGTCCCCGGGTTTTCCTCCCTTTCTCCAGGCTTTTTTGTGCCATGTCCTCTGTGATCATGTCTTAACTTGTTTAGTTTGGGCATTTTGGTGAGGTGGCCAAAAGGATCTTGAAGTTGGAGCTTTGGTCAGGAGCACCTTTTCTTCCCCAAGACCTGTCCTTCCTCCTCGACCTCCTCAAATTTCTCCTCGACCTCCGTAATCCTCCCGGTAGTCCCTAGGCTTGGCACACGCCAGGCGAATGCCATGAGCTCAATTTAGCTGCTGCTCATTTTTGCCGTGTTGTGCTATCGGCTCTCCTCTCCGCCTGTCTGCGTTCAAGGCCATCGCCGCTGCTGAGAGAGAGGACCATAGTGTGCACAACCCTATTGCGCGACACGCTTGGTGTCCTTGGTTGTCGCCGTGAGGTCTCAGATCGCCATGAAGACCATTTCTTTTTTCGCTGTTTTGTCGGACCCAAACGGCAGCGCCATGTCGTTTTTAGGACAAAGATTTGCCGCTTAAATACCTCAATCATTGTTAATCATTGGCGTGTCTTAACCGCCTTTAATCCCGCCTGCTCTCAGATTTAAGACCTCTCGCGCACGAACCTCCTTGTGTCCCGCCGCATTAACTTCGTGGTCCGAAGCGCGGCGCTGCTGCAAGCGCGTTGTCGCTGGCTCGGACATCCATTACCCTCCGAGGAGATCTCGAACGCCCAGACCTCCCTTGCGCATCGTGGCCGGCCTGCACCTCCCGGTGAGGTCTCGTGGACGTTAAGACCTCCGCGATTGACCTCCTCGAGGTCATCTCTCGCCGCTTTGACCTCCCGTGTGATCTGAGCCGCTTATGTCCTCCCCCGTGTTGATCGCAGCCGCTGAGGACCTCCTTTCCGTTGTGGCTGCTGGTTGCACCATCGACGGCCACGACCTCCTCTAGCTCACATGACGCAGCGCGCGTTTCTTGGAGGACAAGGACCGTGGGATCCAAGATCCACGGCCCATGTCCTCTAGACCTCGTGAGCGCGTGCGCGTTGTTCTCCTGGGAGGTCTGAGCCGTTAGATCTGAGATCTGTGGCTCATGTCCTCCCCGCCTTTTTTTGGTTTTAGAAATTCCAAGAACTCTTAATTTTAAACTAAAAAGGTATGAACTTTAAAATTGCATAACTAATTCAATTTAAATCCAAATGAGATCATTCAAATTGTGTTAGTTTGGTTTGACCTGGGCTCCAATCTAAAAATGGTTATGAGCCCAGTTCAGCTCCAGAACATGGTTTTGCAAATAGGTTTTAAAACTAACTTTAAATGTAGTGTTTAACTTGTAAAATACATAACTAATGCTCTGTAGATTATTTTTGAGTGAATCCAACTTTGTTGGGTTCCTCTATTGATGAACTTACTGTGAAAATTAGTTTTGAGCAGGTTTCTGTTGTCAAAAAGAATTCTTGTGCATTATAATTTTGTTCAAGTTCTTATTTTTGAGAAATTATAGAAAATGCATAATAGCTCCAAATGAGGTGAACTCAATTGTGTTATTCATCTCATGAGGTGCTGGTTTTACTGTAAAAATCTCAGTATCACCACCCTTCTAGAAAATGTTGCCTCATAATTAAATTAGTGAATAGTGGCAGTTTGTATTTTTAGGGCTGAACAGAATTGTTTTGCTCATATCTTTTGCATTGAGAATCCAAATCAATTGGTTCTTGTTGCTAAATTCCCTAAAAATCATCCTCTTGCTGCTGTAGAAATTTCAGAGTATTTGGAGTTCGTTTTCTGTGCTGTCTTTGTCGTTTTCGCGTTCTTATCGATTCTTTTCGCTCTTTTCGATTAGGTGTTGACGAGTGTGTTGATCCCGTGAGCGATCCTCAGCAACAATTTGACCAGCAACAGCAAGGCAAGCAGTTTGATCATATCCCCTCTATCGTCCCTTTACTTTAAAGGTTAATATATTGTTTTACTTGTATGTATGCATGCTACTTTGTGTCAAAGTATCGCTAGCAAGCCTATAGTTGCATAATCTGTAGGAATTGTTCATCCTCTACTACCATGAGCCTAGGTTATTTGCTGTGGTTTGAGCTCGTTGGATGAGCTCTTATCACTTAGTAGTTTTCGATTTAAACTGCTTAGATATGCTTAATTATCGGTAGTAATGGGCGATCATCGATTTAGTCGATGGTCTTGATCACACAAATCTAATTATTACTCCTTTATGACCAGCACTTGTGCTTTGTTATTTTGTAAAGTCAAAATCTGAAAATAAAAGTTTGATTTGGACTTGGGCATATTGGATGGATGGTGTGGTTTTTGGAATGTGGTAGTATGCCTGAGTCATTAAGGACCGAGTTACTTGCGCCATTGCTCGAAAGTAATTTTATGTGCTAACCACACGAGGGGATATGGGACCTCTCTTGACTAAGTACTTTGGGAGGTGTTAATTATGAGCTGGTCGGTGGGTATGTTTAAATAAAATGTGTGTGTGTGGTGTTGGGAGGGAGCATTAGCAGCACCGGTTAGGCTGTCTAATGTGTCTTTATCCCCGTGGGTTGTGGCTCGTAATTAGCATCATCCATTGGAAATGTCTCAGAGGACTTAGCCGTGCGCCGCATACCAAAGGAAG